>CAKNXH010001421.1:0-15133 GCA_932178445.1 Andricus quercusramuli
TTCGAAAAGATTCAAAAATAATTTCAATCTCGAGAAGATTTCGGAAAAAGAAGCTTTTTAAGAATTTGAAGAGTTTGAGGATAATAGGAAAATTCTCTCGAGATTCTTGCTAAAATGTCAAACGATTTTTTATTTGAAAAAAGGAATTTTCAGACAAAACTAAAATATATTTTAAAGTATTTTAAAAGATTTCCTGAGAATGTCGAGAAAAATTTGAAAGATTTTTCAATTATTTCAGGAAAAATTCTAATCATTTTATGAAATAGAAGTTTCGAAAAACTTCAGTACTAATTACAAATTTAAAAATGTTTTATACAAATTTAAACAAAATGTAAATTCTTGAAGATCTTGGAAAAAATTTCGAAGCTTTTTCGTAATTTTGAAATGTTAAGAAAAAACTTTTGTTAAAATTCCTAGGAAAATTTAAAATGACTTTTCATATTAATATAAATAATAATCAAGTGTCATCATACTATATTTGAAAATTGGACAAAAAGCGTAAAATTTTTGAAAAAACCGGAAAAACAGAAATATTTTTTTAAGATTCCTGCTAAAATTTGGAATGATTTTTTTTTTGACAAATGAATTTTAAGAGAAAACTAAGAAATATTAAAAAATACATTTCAAGCCCTTTCAATAATTTAATCAATCCTGTTAAATTATTTGTAACGACTTTATTTCATTCTATAAAAAAATTTGAAAGAATTCAAAAAATGTAAAACAAAAGTAGATTTTTGAAGATTTTGAAACATTTCAAAATATTTCAGAAATTGCTACAAAATTATCTGGAGGATTTTTTTGGCAATTTTTTTAATTTTGCAGAATTTTAAGGAAATTGAAGAAAAATTTCGAATTACTTCTGAAGATATTTATAAAAGAATCAGAAATTTTGAAAATATTCGCAAATAATGTAAATTTCCAGATTTCGGAAATTTTTAAAGAAATTTAGATTTTTAAGATTTCGAAAGAGAAGCTTTCTAAGAATTTTCAGAGGCATCAAGAGAATACGAGAAATGAATTTTAAGAGAAAACTGAGAAAGGTTTCAAAAAAGTTTGACAGATTTCCTAAGAACGTCGAAAAGGAAATCTGAAAGATTTTTCGTAAATTTCAGGAGAAATTTGAACAATTTTGAAAGATGTAACGTTGAAAAAATTAATAAAATATTCAAAAATTAAAAAATATTTCAAGATTTTGAAAGGTTTTGAATAATAAACAAAATTTAACGAAATTGCTGGAAAAGTGTGAAAAGATACTTCATTTCGTAAAATTTATTTCAAGAAAAAGTTGGGAAGATTTGAAAACATTTCAAAATATTTAAAAAAATTGTCACATAAGAATTGCAGAATTTAAAAACAAAATGTTTGAATTCGAATTATTTCGAAAGATTTAAAAATTTCAAAAGGATTGCAAAATAATGTAAATCTTGTGGTGATTTAAAAAAATTTTAAACAAAATGTAGATTTCTAAATATTTTGAAAAAGAAGCTTTTGAAGAATTTTGGCAGGTTTCAAAAGAATAAAAAAAAATCTTTTGAGAATCCTGAGAAAATTTCAAATGATCTTTTTTTGAAAAATGAATATGAAGGAAAAATTATGAAAGATTTCAAAATATTTCAAAATATCTTTCATTTCGAAAAATGATTTTTTAGGAAAAATTATAAAATCAAAACATTTGAAGAGATTTCACAAAAATATGGGAAAAAAATCTTAACGGTTTCAATACATTTTTAAAGATTTCACAAAAAAGGTCGAAAACAAATCTGAAAGATTTTTTGAACATTTCAGAAAATATTCGAATCGTTTTGAAAGACATTTAAAAGTTTAGAAAATAATTTGTTAAAAAAAAATGTAAAACAGAAGTAGATTTTTGAAGATTTCGAAATAAAATTTTAAGCTTTTTCAAGATTTCCAAAGGAGGGTTCAAAGGGGATGACTGAAAAATTCCGAAAAATAAAATTCCCGACAGTGTAAAATTCTCGAATCGGAAAATTCCTAAATAAAAAAATTCTGAATAATAAAATTCTTGACGGTTTATAATATTATGGAATTTGAAAATTCTTGAATATAAGAATTCCCCATTAAAATATTTAAAATCTTTATCCAAAAACTTTATTGAGATTTCTCAAAACATTCAAAACAAAATACATATTTTTCAAAATCTGGAAAAAATTTTTTTTTTTAATTTGGACAGGTTTAAAGGGAAAAAGGAAATTCTCTTAAGATTCCTGAAAAAATTGAAACGATGTTCTATTGTGAAAATTGCATTCGAATAATTTTAAAATATATATTTGGAAATGTTAAAGGAATTTCGAAAATAATAAAATTTTTTTTAAAATTCCAGAAAATGCAAAAGGAAAGTAGATTTTGGGAGGTTTCGAAATAAAAATTTAAAGCTTTTTGGGGATTTTGAAAGTTTTCAAGATAATTAAAAAATTCTTGAGATTCCTGGAAAAATTAAAAAAAAAAAATTTATTCAAAAAAATTATTTAAATAACTAAATGAAGACACGTTCATTAAAAATTTTAAAAACCATTTTATTAAAATTAATGCGACCTAGTAACCTATATATCTTACACAATATTATTTACTTCTATCAAATTTTATCATTCAGTTTCCAATAAAGTTATACAACGCCTATCAGAAATTTATGTCTAATAAAATTGGCCATAAACATAACAGGAGCACGATAGGCTAAAATGGTACGAAATACATGAGACATCATATATTCATCTGGAGGTCTCAAATTGTTAAGATTACATTATTAATAATAATATAATTATTTACATAAAAATATTGAAGGAAAAACAGTGAGAATGTGCAAATTCATGTAATATTTTTGAAATCGTTTGAAATTTCATTGTTGTCCCGGGGCGACTGAAAAATTTTGAGAAATAAAATTTCCGACACTGTGAAATTCCCAAATTGGAAAATTCCCGAATTCAAGTTCCCTAATAATAAAATCCCGACAGGAAATTGCCGAATTGGAAGATATCCGAACTAAAAAATGCCCGAATATGAACAATTAATCTTTTTTTAAATAAAAAAATTTTAATTGTAATATAATTTGATTTTTGGTTATTTAAATAATTTTAATAATGAATCTCAACAATTTTAATGGTTTAAATTCGGGAATTTTCTGGTTCGCAAATTTTTTAATTCGGAGATTTTATTATTCGAGAATTTTTAAAATCGATAGTATTATAAAGTGTCGGGTATTTTATTATTCGGTAATTTTTCAAATTTGTAATATTATGAACTTTTTGGGAATTTTATTATTGGGACGATTGGAAAATCCCGAAAAATAAAATTCCCGATACGGTGAAATTCCCGAATTGGAAAATTTTCGGATGATAAAATTTCAGAATAATGAAATTTCCGAATTGGAAAATATTTTCAAATATTTGAAATCTTCTATAATTTTCCCTAAAAAATCGTTTTTCGAAATGAAAGATAATTTAAAGTTTCTCAGGAATGTTAAAAAAAATGTCATTTTCTTGAAACCTCTCTTTTCAAAATCTTCGAAATCTACTTTTTTTTTAATTTTGTTAAATCTTCTGAAGATTCACATTATTCTTCAATCTTCTAAAACTTTTAAATTTTCGTGAATATCTTTTGAAATAATTAAAATCGATTTTTTTAAATTCTTCAAAATAAAAAAAATTTATTTGAAATGCTCCAGATTCTTTTGTGACAATTTTAGAGATATTTTAAACTGTTTTCAAATCTTTCCAGATTTTCTTTAAAAATTCATTTTTCGAAATAAAAAAACATTTTTAAATCTCCCCAGGAACCTTGAAAAAAATTTTCGATTATTTTGAAAGAAATCTTGAAAGAGCATTAAAATTTCATTTCAGAATAATTAAAATCTACTTCTGTTTTATATTTTTTGAAATCTTCTTAGATATTGAATTATTTTTGAAATTGTTTCAACAGTGCTTAATATCTTCTAAAATTATTTGAATATATTTCTTGAAATAAAAAAATCGTTTGAAATTGTTTACAGGAATCTTAAGAGAATTTCCTTATTCTCTTTGAACATTTCAAAATTCTTGAAAACCTTATTTTTTCAAAATCTTGTTTTAAAATTTTCCCAGGAATCTTAATACATTTTTCCATTGTGTTATGTGAATCCTTCGAAAATCCTAGAGAAGCGTAACATTTCATTTCAAAATTTTCAAAAATCTACTTCTGTTTTCCATTTTTTTTAAATCTCAAATTTTTAAGTATTTTCGAAAAATTTTCAATTTTTCCGATTTTTTCGATATTTCTATTAAACATTTAGAAATATTTTGAAATCTTTCATAACTTTTCCTTTATATTCATTTTGAAAAAAATATCATTTGAAATTTTCTCAGGATTCTCAAAAGATTTTTTTTTATTCTTTTGAAACCTGTCAAAATTCTTAAACAGCTTCTTTTTCGAAATATTTAGAAATCCACATTTTGCTTAAATTTTTTTTTAAATCTTAACAAGATTTACATTATTTTGTAATCCTTTAATGGTTTCTAAATCTTTTCAAATAATACGAATTCAAAAATTTTGTTTTTAAATTCTGCAGATTCTTTTGTGACATTTTTAAAAATATTTTCAAATGTTTTCAAATCCTTCCAACTTTCTCTTGAAATTAATATCACGAAATGAAGTATCTTTTCACATTTTTCCAGGAATTTTGTTTATTATTCAAAACCTTTGAAAATCTTGAAATATTTTTTAATTTTTAAATATTTTATAAATTTTTTCAACGTTACATCTTTCAAAATTGTTCAAATTTTTCCCAAAATGTTGTAAAAATCTGTCAGTTTTCCTTTTCGACGTTCTTAGAAAATCTGACATTTTTTTTCCGAAATCTGAAAATTTACATTATGTGAGAAAATTTCCAAAATTTCTGATTCTTTTATAAATATCTTTAGAAATAATTCGAAATTTTTCTTCAATTTTCCTAAAATTCTGCAAAATTGAAAAAAAATTGCCTTATAATCCTCCAGATACTTTTGTAGCAATTTCTGAAATCTTTTGAAATGTTTTAAAATCTTCAAAAATCTACTTTTGTTTCAAATTTTCTAAAATATTTTCATTTTTTTAAGAATGAAATAAAATCGTTACAAATAATTTAACAGGATTGATTAAATTATTGAAAATGCTTGAAAAATATTTTTAAATATTTCCTAATTTTCTCTTAAAATTAATTTGTCCAAAAAAAAATCATTCGAAATGTTAGCAGGAATCTTAAAAAAATATCCCGAAAAATAAAATTCCCGATACTGAGAAATTCCCGGATTGGAAAATTTTCGGATGATAAAATTTCAAAATGATAAAATTTCCGAATTGGAAAATTCTCAAATTTAAACAATTGAATTTTCCATCAATTAATTAAATTGAATTATTAGAATTGAAATTATACTACAATTAGAATTTTTTGATAAATGAACAAATTTTTTTATTTTTCAAATTTGGGGATTTCCTAGTTGAAATATTTAATAATTCGGCAGTTTCCTTTCGGAAATTTTATTATCCGGGAAATTTCCAATTCGGTAATAACTGTTCGGGAATTCTGCTATTCCAGAATTTTATAATTGGGACTGCTGAAAAATCCGGGAAAATAAAATTCCCCTTGCTGTAAATTTTCCGAGTAATAAAATTTCCGAATAATAAAAATTTTGAACTGGAAAATTCTCGAATAATAAAATTCGCAACGGAAAATTACCCAAAAATAAAATTTGCGAACGAGAAAATTTCTGAATCATAAAATTCCCGGATTTAAACAGTTGATTTTTTTTATTTATAAAATTAAAAAGATTATTATAATTAAAATTATATAGTACAATTAGAATTTTTTTCAGAAATGAAAAAATGTTAATTGTTTGAATTCAGGAATGTTCTAGTTTGGATATTTTATGATTTGGCAATTTTTGATCAGGAATTTTATTATTCGGGTATTTTCCAATTTGGCACACTGTTCGGAAATGTTATCAATCGAAAATTTGATAATTCGGGAATTTTCCAATTAGGGAATTTTATTATTGGGAAATGTCGTGTTTTTTGATCGATATTATTCATTAAAAATAGAATAGTGATCTATTTTGCATAGAATTAAAAAAAAATGCAATCTATTGTTTTTAAATAATTGTTTAAATTCAATATAACAAAAAGTGAAACAAAAATTTCTCAATGCAAGTTTTTTTTTTTAAAGTGCATAGAAGTTTTTTGAAATAATTGCTCTTGTAACAAAGATATTATTCTTATATTGTTCTTTTGCAATAAGAAATTTCTCCTCGATTATTGTTATTGCAAATTTAAACAATAATAAAGAAGTACATTGATTATTCTATATTTTATAAGTCGAAAATTTTCTTTCAAACATTTTATTATCCAGGAATTTTCAAAATTGTTAGTAAATGTTCCCATTAATGAAATGGGAACATATTTTCGAGGCCATGTATAATTTCAGAAATGTGGGTTAGCCCTTTAGATTTTTAACCCATAATAACTTTTCTAGAATTGCAACACAAATTTTAAGAAAATCATTCGAGGAAAATCATTATAGGGCTATACTGAATTTCTCGTAATATTTCGTTTGTTTCAAATATTGGAAAAATTTGTCAACTAAAAAAAATTCAAAAAAAAAAATTTAATGAAAATAATAATTTTTTAAAAAACATTGGAAGATGATAAAATAAGGATAGCATTATGGAAAGAATAATACGACAGATAGTGATCAACATTGGACAGGATCAGTTTTATTTCGCAATAAAAGAAGACAAACGGTATCCTTTTATTGTTGCAATAAAAAAAAGGAATTTTATTACGACATCAAAGCTTAAAATCTTGGATAAGATGTTACCTACTTATATCATTGTGATCCTTTTTTGAGGATAAAATACTGGGATTGAAAAAGAAAAAAAAATTTCTCTTGTCTAGTGTGCGGAAAGTAGCCAATTCTTGTATAGCGTGAAAAAGTAACTTTTTCGAACCCCTGCGCATGCGCTCATCCATTCTGAATCACTTTTCCGCACGGATAAGTGAAGACCGACGACAACCTGAAAAGTTTTATAAATGTAAAATAGACCGAACAAACAACTATTTTTAGTTCTGATAGAAAGTACAAAAATTTATCGATAAAAGTAGATGCCGATTTTAAGAAACTTAGTTTGTATTAGAATTGTTCTAAAATTCAATGTGTGGCAGTGGGGCCACACGAAAGAACTGAAATTTTGATGAATTCACTTTAAAATTTTTCGTGAGGAATCATCATGAGTTTTGAGGAGATTGCATAGTGAGAGAAAGAACACAGAGAGAGAAAGAGGGAGAGAGAGAGAGCACACAGGATTTGGTTGGTGTGGCAGTAGTGGGGATACCTGAGAGAAGTACCAAAAAATGTTTCAATTCAAAACCTTGAAAATTTATCACAATATGATTTGAAATGATCTTATTTACATAAATTCTAAATAAAAACCAGTGTGTGGCAGTGGGGCCACATGGCAGAAGTGAAATTTGAATGTATTAACTTTGAAATTTTTCGTGAGGAATCATCATGAATTTTAAGGAGATCGCATAGCAAGAAAGAGAGATCACGCGGGATTTGGTAAGCGTGGCAGTAGTGGGGATATTCAATCCAAAATCATTCTATGACCAACTTCTTAATAGTAAATATAATCAATTCTTTTTAGTAAAATGAATCCAATATTATTATATATCCAATTCGAAAAATCACAACAAAATGTTGAAACGTTACCCTTCAAAATAGAGTTGTTCTAAAAACCTAGTGTGCGGCAGTGGGGCCACATGGCAGAAGTGAAATTTGAATGTATTAACATTGAAATTTTTCGTGAGGAATCATCATGAATTGTTAGGAGATCAAATGGCAAAAAAGAGAGAGCACACGGGATTTGGCAAGCCTTGCAGTAGTGGGGATGTTCAAGAAGAGTCCTGAAAAAAGTTTTAAAATTCAAAACCTTGAAAAGTTTGTACACCATGATGTGATTTGAAATTATCTAACTTACATAAAGCTTCAATCCAAAATTATTGTATTCCGAACTTCTTGATAGGAAATATAATCAATCCTTTGTAGTAAAATAAATCCAATATTATTATATATTCAATTCGAAACATCACAACAACAAAAAAAGTTGAAATGTCAACCTTTAAAATAGAGTTGTTCTAAAAACCAGTGTGTAGCAGTGGGGCCACGTGACAGAAGTGAAATTGAAATTTTTCGTGAGGAATCATCATGAATTTTGAGGAGATCGCATAGCAAGAAAGAGAGAGCACACGGGATTTGGTAAGCGTGGCAGTAGTGGGGATATTCGAAAAGAGTCCCAAAAAAAGTTTCATTTCAAAAACTTGTGAATTTATCACAATATGATGTGATTTGAAATGATCTTATTTACATGAAGCTTCAATCCGCAATTATTCTATTCCGAAATTCTTGATAGGAAATATAATCAATTCTTTGGATCAAAATGAATCCAATATTATCATGTACTCAATTCGAAACATCACGAAAGGAAAATGTTAAAGTTTTACCCTTTAAAATAGAATTTTTCTTAAAATCAATGTGTGGCAGTGGGGCTACACGACAGTAGTGAAATTTGGATGCATTAACTTTGAAATTTTTTGTGAGAAATCATCATGAATTTTGAGGAGATCATATAGCAAGAAAGAGAGAGCACACGGGATTTGGTAAGCGTGGCAGTAGTGGGGATATTTCAAGAAGAGTCACAAAGGAAGTTTCAATTTGTTTTGTATGATAAAATCTGAATCTTCTTTCAAAACTAATGTTGTTGAAAAGTTCAAAATTACGCGTCTGGAAAAACAAAGGTATATAAAACTTCATTCTTAAGTAAATTATATCATTTTCAATAACATGTGTTAAATTCTCAATGTTTCAGGAATCATTCTATTTTTGACTTTTTGCAACATACATTTTTCTATCAAAATAATTTTACAAATATATGTACGGGGGTTTTCGGGGTCGCTGATTACGAATCCGCAGCCCGATTTGCAAAATTCAAAATGGCGGATCCAATATGACGGACGAGTTTTTAAAAAATTAATAGATTTCCATGAAACTTGGCCTCTGATAACGAATCTGGAGTCAGTTTTTAAAAATTCAAAATGTCGGATCCAATATGGCGGACGTGTTTTTAAAAAATTATGGATTATCATGAAACTTGGCATGTAGGGGTTTTCGGGGTCACTGATAATGAATCTAAAGTCAGATTTCTGAAATTCAAAATGGCTGATCCAATATAGTGGACGAGTTTAACAAAAATTAATGGATTTTCATGGAATGTGGCATCTGGGGGCTTTTGGGGCCTCTGATGTAAAATTTGAAGTCAGATTTTGAAATTCAAAATGGCGGATCCAATATGACGGTTGAGTTTTCAAAAAATGAATGGATTTCCATGAAACTTGGCATCTGGGGTTTTTGGGGTCTCTGATCACGAATCTTAAGTCCGTTTTCAAAAACTCTTAATGGCGGATCCAATATGGACGACGATTTAAAAAAAAATGGATTTCAATGAAACTTGGCATATAGCGATTTTTGGGACCTCTGAGAACGAATCTGAAGTCAGTTTCAAAAATTCGGAATGGTGGATCCAATATGGCGGACAAGTTAAAAAAAAAGGATTTTCATGAAACTTAGCATATGGGGGGGGGGGGGGGGGGGGGCCTCTGATGACGAATCTGAAGTAAGATTTTGAAAATTCAAAATGGCGGATCCAATATGGCGAACGTGTTTTTGAAAAATAATGGATTATCATGAAACTTGGCATGTGGGGTTTTTTGGGGTCACTGATAACGAATGTTAAGTCCGTTTTCGAAAACTCTTAATGGCGGATCCAATATGGACGACGAATTAAAAAAAATTGGATTTTAATGAAACTTGGCATATAGCGATTTTTGGGACCTCTGATAACGAATCGGAAGTCAGATTTCAAAAATTCCAAATGGCGGATCCAATATGGCGGACAAGTTCAAAAAATGGATTTTTATGACACTTGACATATGGGGGGTTTTGTGGTCACTGATGACGAATTTGAAGTCAGATTTTGAAAATTCCAAATGGCGGATCCAATATGACGGTTAAGTTTTTAAAAAATAAAATGGATTTCTATGAAACTTGGCATCTCGGATTTTTGGGGTCTCTGACCACAAATTTTAAGTCCGCTTTCGAAAGTTTAAAATGGCGGATCCAATATGGACGACGATTAAAAAAAATGGGTTTTGAATGAAACTTGACATCTGAAGGTTTTTGTCGCCTCTGATAACGACTCTGAAGTCAGATTTCAAAAATTAAAAATGACGGATCCAATATGGCTAGCGAGTTTTAAAAAAATTGATGGATTTTTATGAAAATTGGTATCTGGGGGTTTTCGGGGCCTCTGATCACAAATCTGAAGTTACTTTAGAAAAATTCAATATGGAGGACGAGTTAAAAAATGGATTTCCATTAAATTTGGCATCTATGGGTTCTTGGGTCTCTGATAACGAATCTGAAATCAGATTTTGAATATTAAGAATAGCGGATCCAATATGGCCAATGAATTATAAAAAATGGATTTTTATGAAACTTTGTATCTGGGGATTTTCGGGTCGCTGATCAAGAATCTGAAGTCAGTTTAAAAAAATTCAAAATGGCGGACGATTTTCCAAAAAATAATGGAGTTTCATGACACTTGGCATCTCGTGGTTTTTAGGGTCTCTGATCACGAATCTGAACTCAGATTTTAGAAATTCAAAATGGCAGATCCAATTTGGTGGACGAGTGTTCAAAAAATTAATGGATTTTCATGAATCTTGGTATCTGGGGGTTTTTGGGGTCTCTGATCACGAATCTGAAGTCACTTTTAAAAAAATTACAATGGCGGACGATTTTTCAAAAAATAATGGATTTCCATGAAACATCGCATGTGGGGGTTTTTGGTGTCACTAATAACGAATCTAACTTTAGATTTCCAAAATTCAAAATGGCGGATCCAATTTGGTGGACGAGTCTTCAAAAAATTAATGGATTTTCATGAAACTTGGTATCTGGGGGTTTTCGGTGTCACTAATAACGAATCTAAATTTAGATTTCCAAAATTCAAAATGGCGGATCCAATTTGGTGGACGAGTTTTCAAAAAATTAATGGATTTTCATGAAACTTGGTATCTGGGGGTTTCCGGTGTCACTAATAACGAATCTAGCTTTAGATTTCCAAAATTCAAAATGGCGGATCCAATTTGGTGGACGAGTCTTCAAAAAATTAATGGATTTTCATGAAACTTGGTATCTGGAGGTTTTCGGTGTCACTAATAACGAATCTGAATTTAGATTTCCAAAGTTCAAAATGGCGGATCCAATATGGTGGACTCCATTATGAATTTCTGAAAATTGATTTCAGATTTGTAATCAACAACCCCAAAAAACTCTCTATACTGATTATATTACAATACTAAATCCACAGTTAAAATCAGAGTTAATTTCACAAATTTGATCCACCATATTGGATCCGCCATATTGAATTTTATAAATCTGATTTTTTCATTAATATTAACACATTCACCAGAAATTCCAGATAACGGAATGTAATCTTACATGTTGATTAATTTGAATTCTTTTTATCATTTAGCATCAATTGTCCAATTTAAAAAAAATGTTGACTCCTCTCAAATGAAATATCAAGTAGCCAAGAAGTATTCTTTCCTTTCAAGCTAATAGCCAATATAATAAATAAATTGAATGGGCTCTTTCGAGGGTAAAAATCACTTTGACTTTCGCTTTCAGATGTCGGTAGCTTCGAGGTGATAGATTAAAAGAATTTCCGGAAGTGACATACTACTCGGGAAAAGAATGCGAGAAAAAGTCGATACTTGGAGCCAAGAGAAAAGATGCCAGCACCAGATCCAACTACCTTCCGGGAATAGCAATGCCGGAAGGCTGCAACAGGTCGAGATGGCAACGACAACTAAAATGTTTAGAAAAAAAAACTAATCCAAATCACTCCTCGCCACGGTTTTCCTTGAGATTTTTCACATCTAAAAGAATAAATGAAGAATTTCAGGATTTTAAATTGGATTAAAATGAAATCCAAAATCTCATTTAACGTCCAATGCCTAATATATTGAATCCTATTACCCCATGAACCCATAGCCTTTCAACCTCTTAAAACCATAATACCTTGAATTTATAACCCCTCAATCTTATAACCATAAATTCTAATTCAAGGTGTTATGAATTTAAGGGGTTGAAAGGCTATGGGCTTAATGGGTTATGGGATTCAATAAATTAACAGGAATCTGTGTTATCATTAGAGAATAACAAAAATCTTCAACGTCTTTTCAGAGTAGATGGAGTTATGAATTGAAAATTATTTTAAATAATTTTTTTTTCTGAGAGAAAATCGTTTCCTTTCGCTCCGCTGGGATTCGTACCATAGAACTTCTGATTCATGGCCAGGTGCTTTTCCCATTAAAATATTATCATTTGAGAATAACAAAAATCTTCAACGTCTCTTCAGAATAGATGGAGCTATGAATTAAAAAATATTTTAATTAATTTTGTTCTGAAGAAGATGTTTTGTGGTTCGAATCCCAGCGGAGCGAAAGGAAGAGATCTTTTTTCAGAAAAAAATAATAAAAATAATTTTCAATATTTTAGGTATGACGGGCTAATTGAGCTCGGATTATAATATTTTTTAGGGTTTCTTGGTTTCTATCGTATGTCCAAAAATTTAATTTATTTTATTCCTAAATCCGTTTTTTACAAATGAAACAAAAACTACGCGTCTCATAAAAAAGTGATTCATAATAAATTTGTAGATCTTTTTTTAGTGCACAGTTTTTGTCGAATCTTTTTTTTTCGTACCTGCATAGTTTGATCGCAAAATGAAATTATTGATTTTTCACTATTTGTATTTCGAATAAAATCCAAGTAATCATCGAAAACCGGTTATCTTTAAAAAAAAATCTTTTTTTCAATATTTGTTATTACAATTAATGAAAAACTTTTCTCAAAATCGGCCACAAGAACAACAAAAATTTGTTCAAAAGAAATATTAATTGTCTTGCATTTCTTCAGAGAAAATATTGCACTATTCTATATTTTCTTTTAAACTTATCCGCATTTATCATTTTTAAATTTAACCACTCACACATTTGATACTTATTAACAGTTCGGTAATTATTCCGGCACAGTTCGAATCATTTTAAAGTGAATGACCCAGTAATCACAATCTTAGTACCGGTAATAATTTCGGTTATTTTAATGAATTGGAATTCCGTTTGACCCTATAAAATGCAAAAATAAATGGTTCTTATTATCAAATGTTACCTTCAACATATTTTTCAACTTGTTTGTTGCCTGTTTGTTGTCTAGTGCTTTTAAATAGAGACTTTGATTAAATAGTACCACCTCACCGATTGCAGTCAGTCCTAAATGTCACGACCCTTTTAAACTCATCAATTCGATTCTCGACAATGGAGTGACCTCTTATCGCACTTGTTGAACTGAAAATCAAACAAAGTTCTTTCCTGTCATCGATAATTGTTCTGGCTCGCCTGAGTTGTTCCGCAATCGAAAAAGGATGAGGAGTCGAACAAAGAAGTGTAGTGGCATAAAGAAAGAGTGTGGAGGCGAGGCGAGGTACCGAAGCTTCGGGGGAGTTTAACGAACTCAGACAAAGAAATTGTGGATGGTGGATGGTGGAGAGATGAGGGGATGACGAATTGGACATTCGAGCTAGGGGTAGGGAAGGCAGGCCGCCATGGAACGGCGGCAGCAACCCCATGTACATATTACGAGAGAACCTCCCCCATAACACTATCCCTTGGGGCTGTATCGATCCACCCCTGCTGGCTTCCAAACCCTCCCACCCTTCATCCTTCCCATCACTGACTTCGCCACACCGAGTCCTGCGAACAAAGGAAATGTACACTGTTAACAAAGAGGCTGGCCTTCCAGTTCTTTGTCGTTCTTCCTCTTCCAGCCACGTTCTATCTTGCGCCTTTTAGATTTCCGACAACTCGGATTAACGATAATGGAAGAACGTTATTGCGGAAAATAATATGTTTGGGGAATCAATTTAATCAGTTATTGATGTTAAGGCTCAGAATTATTGACATTCATTTAGGGGAATATAGGTGTTGATGATAACAATGTGATGATCGTGATTAATGGAGGATTCGAAAAGCACTTGCAGAGTAGGTGGTTCTTAAAGAGATTTGAAAGAAAAAAGTAGAAAGTAGGGGTGTGCAAAAAAAAACTTGTCCGAAGAATCCAGGATACTGAAGTATTTTAGGATTTTAGGAAAATCTTGTGCATTTTAAATTTCCGACAGCCCAGATTGACGATAATAGAAAAACGTTTTTTATGAAAATAATATGTTTGGGGGATCAATCTAATCATTTATATAGATGTTAAGGCTCAGAATTATTGGCACTCCTTTAGAGGGATATAGGTGTTGATAATAACAATGTGATGATCGTGATAAATGGAGGATTTGAAAAACATTCGCAGAATGGGAAGCTTTCGAAGAGATTTGAAAGATTTGAAAGATTTGAAATAGAAAACTAGGAACGGAACGACGTGTTGCACTGAAAGTAGAGAAGTGCAAAAAAAATCATATCCAAGTAATTCAGGATATTCAAGTATTTTGGGATGTTCTATCTTGCGCATTTTAGATTTCCGACAGCCCAGATTGACGATAATAGAAGAACGTTATTGCGAAAAATAATATGTTTGGGGAATCAATTTAATCAGTTATTGATGTTAAGGCTCAGAATTATTGGCATTCATTTAGGGGAATATAGGTGTTGATGATAATAATGTGATGATCGTGATTAATGGAGAATTCGAAAAGCACTTGCAGAGTAGGAGATTTTTGAAGAGATTTGAAAGAAAAAACTAGAAAATTTATCAAAAAAAACTTATCCAAAGAATCCGAGATATTGAAGTATTTTAGGATGTTCTATCTGTCGCATTTTAGATTTCCGACAACCCAGATTGACGAAAATAGAAGAACGCTATTGCGAAAAATAATATGTTTGGGGGGTCAATATAATCATTTATAGATGTTAAGGCTCAGAATTATTGACACTCCTTCAGAGGGATATAGGTGTTGATAATAACAATGTGATGATCGTGATAAAT
>CAKNXH010001421.1:22232-52449 GCA_932178445.1 Andricus quercusramuli
AATAGTGAAATTTTCAGTTAAAAAAATAATTTATTAACAGGGAGAAGAAAACCAAATTTCAACAAGTTTTTCACTCAAATGTTTGAATTTTCAAACTGAAAGATGAATTTTCGACAGAAAAGTTAAATTTTCAACTAAAGAGATACATTTTTAACTAAAAACTAGTAAAAGTTGAATTATTATCAGTAAAAAAAAGAATTTTCGACCCAAAAAAAAAAAAAAGAAATTTAACGAAATAGTTGAACTTGCAACCAACCAGATGAATTTTCGGCCAAGAGAATTATATTTATATCAAAAAAGATGAATTTTCATCAAAAGACATGAATTTTTCTTCAGAAAAGATAAATTTTTGACTAAAAACAGAATAGTCAAATTTTCAGTTAAAAAAATAATTTATCAACCAAAAGAAATAAACTTAATGACAAATTATCAATTATTAATGCAATATTTGATAACACATTCCAGAACATTCCAGCAAAAAAAAAAAGATGAAATTGAAAATAAAATAATGAATTTTCCCACCAAAAAGAATAATTCGTAACAAATAAATATTTTTCAGTTAAGAAGGAAGAACAAGTTTATCCAAGTTGTTGAACTTTGAAGCCAAAATGATGAATTTTGAATTAAAAATATCAATTTCTAACCAAAAATGGAAAGTTTGAAATTTTTAGCTGAAAAGATTACTTTAAAAAATGGATTTTCAATAAAATAATCAAATTTTCAACAAAAAGATGAGAGATTTCTATGATGATATAAATAATAATAATAATTAATAGTTATTCCAATAGAAAATTTAATATTGAACCGAAAAAAAAGAATTTATAACAAAATAGTTCATTTTCAAACAAAGAATTAAATTTTTAACAAATATATAAAAATTATGAGATTTATACCAAGAAGGATGGATTTTAAAATCAATAATACTTATTTTCAATGACGAAAACAAACAAATAGATCAATTTATAACTAAGAAAGATAGATTTTCAACCAAAAATGGAAAAGGCAAGTTTTCAAGAAAAAACAAAGTTGAAAAAAAATCCAACTGAAATGATGAATTTCTCAACCAAAAAGAATAATCTGAAAGAAATAATGATTTTTCAGGAAATAAAGAAAAACAAGTTATCCAAATTGTTTAACAAAAAAGTATGAATTTTTAACTGAAAATATAAATTTTCAACTTAAAATGAAAAGATTACCTTTTCAGCTTGAAAGATTACTTTTAAAAAATTAATTTTCATTCAAAAATTTCCATTTTCAACGAAAAGGGTGAATTTTTGACTAAAATCAGGAATCCTTTACGAAAAAAAAAGAATTTTTAACTAATTGGTTTAACCTTCAACCAATCAATTCAATTTTCACCCAAAAAGATAAATTTTCAACAAATTATTTATTAATAGATATTTCAACCAAAACAGATGAAAATTCTACAGGAACAGATAAATTTTCAAACCAAAAAGGCGAATTTTCGAGAATAATAGTTGAATTTTCAACCAAATTATTCATTTTCTCACCTACAAATATGAATTTTCAGCAAAAAAGATTTAAACTCAACTATAGTTAGTTTTATGTTTTACCAAATAATTCAATTTTCAAGCTAAAAATAAAAAATGTAATAGCTGATATTTAAACGAAAAACAAAACAAATTTTCAACAAAATAATTTAATTTCCAACCAAAGAGTTGAATTTTCAACCAAATAATTGAATTTTCAAGAAATATAAATGTAAAAGATGAGATTTCTGCCAAAGAGATCAATTTTATAACCAAGAATATAAATTTTCAATCATGAAACTTGATTTTCTAATTAAAAAAAAAAAGAATTTTTGACAAAATACGTGAATTTTGTCACAAATAGTTGAATTTTCAACTAAATGAGATTAATTTTCAACAAAGAATTGAAAAGTTGAACTTTCAGTACAAAATTGCAATTAAAAAAAAATTTCAACTAAAGTAATGAATCTTCTGATTAAAAATATAAATTTATAATAAATAAAGATTTTTTAATTAGAAAAGTAAAACGAGTTTGTTTGAATGGTTGAACTTTCAAGTTAAACAGACGAATCTTCTGTGAAACAGTAAAATTTGGATCATAAAGTAAATTTTCAAAAACCAATTCCATTTTGAACCCAAAAAGAGGTGTGATTTTTTGTTGAAAATCAATTAATTGTTATAATAAAACGTAAAACCATGATACCTTTTTTATTAATCCATTAATTATTATTAAGTTATTTAAATTTATAATTATTAAATATGCCATTTCCTGTAAAAAATTATCTTTTTAATTGAAAATTCAACTATTTGATTTATCTTTCCTTAAAAACTCATTTTTCTGTTGTTGAAAATTTCACCTTTCTGCTCATTTTTTTTTTTTTTTCAATGTTTTTTGGTTGAAATATTAAGTATTACATATTTGCTCAAGAATTAATTTTCTTTTCGTTAAAAAATCAACTAGTATTTGGTCGTGAATTAACTTTTTGGTCAAAAATTTATATATCCGGGTGGAAACTAAAATTATTTAACTGTAAATAAAACAGTTTCATGGGCAATTCGATTTTTTTATTTGAAAAACTTTTTTTATTTGAAAATTCAGCTTTTTCTTTTTTTAGTTCCAATTTTATACTTTTTAAGTTGGAAAATTAAATATTTAGTAGGAAATAAATGTACATACTTTGTTGAAAATTCCTCACTCTAGTCAAGTATTTAAATATTTTGAAAAAAATTCTTCTGGTCAGTTTAATTGAACTGTTAGAAAATTAGTTTTTTCGATTCAAAAGTCAACTGTTTTTTAAAACTTTCGACTTTTTAGCTGTAATTTGTTGAAAATTTGTTGAAAATTCCTCTACTTCGGTAGAAAATTATTGTTCTTTGTTAAAAATTTTTTTATTTGATTAAGGATTCAACTATTTTCTTGAAAATGCATCTTTTTTATTGAATTCAAGCAATGTATGACTCGCTTTTTTTGTTACTGAAAAATAGATTGGTCAATGGAAAATTCAACTATTACATTTTTGGTTACAAACTTATCATTTTGAATTGAAAATTTAATCATTTGTTTGAAAATTTATGCCATTAGTTGAAAATTCGTCTTTCGTAGAAAATTCATCCTTTTGGTTTAAAGATTCATTTTTCTCGACTGAAAAAGAACTTCATTCTTGAAGATTTACCTTTCCGTGTTCAAAATTAAACTATTTTCCAGAAATTTGTCTTTCTCATTCAAAAATTGCTTATATAAACAACACTTTGTTCCACAACGCTTCTCTGACCCAGGTCTCTGATCAATCCCTCCAGCAATCATCCCAGGTGAAGAGCGTCACAAAGTCACCACGTGAAGCTTATCACGCGGGCCCATTGGTATCAATAAAAATACAATAAATTCCAACTGAAGTAAGCTCAAACCATTATCTACAGAGAAATCCTCCACCTCCAAGTTTATGAAAAATGAGCACGATAAAACTTTATGCTGCACAAGGTATTCTTCGATAAACGATGGGATAAGTACAACGGGAGATACGGGAAATTTATTGTTCACCCAACTCTTTGCGAAGTTATTATGGACTCCTCAACGTGGAATCGGGAGAAATTTCAGAAAGTTGATACAGATTTAAGAAAAAGGGGAAAAAGATAAAACTACAACTGCACTATGCAGACGCTGCAGTGTATATACTGCGCCAGAAAACATTGCACGTTCCACTCAGGCATCAGTTTAAAAAGAAGCTGGAGAGCCCACATAAAAAGTAAATTATCGTTTCAGTCTAGAGAAAGTAGCTATTTTACATTTTACCTTTCACGGAATAATAAAAAAAAGCTTTGTATACAGTCGTGTGGGATCTTCAATCGTAAATTTTATTTCTTCGGCTAGTGCATGTTTAAACCTTGAATTGTCACTTGTTCGTGGCTATCAATGTGATTTTAGAGCGGAAGCAACTCTGAATCTTGAATATTCTTCAGTGCTGTTTATAAATTTACCGGAAATTCATGAAAAACTTTAACCCCTTCACATATATAAGCAAAAGAAGTCGTAAAGTCATAAAAAGTCGTTTCAGAATTCAAAATGGAGGATCCAGTATGGCGGACATGAATTATCAAGAATGTTTGGCACTTGATGAAATTGATGATACTTATGTTTAATGGATCGCTGATTTCAAATCTGATGTTTTTTTTCTCCGAGATATCACAGATTAACCTTTTCAGTTCCACAATGCATTGTGAAAAAATTCAAGGCGAAAAGAAACTGAATGGTTAGTGTGACATATCTCGGAAAAAGAAGTCGGCTCGAGATGATCAAAAATGGAGATCCTATATAAAAAAAACTCGTAACTTCATTGAGAAAGATTTCGTGTTAGCTTATAGTCGCCATTTAGGGTGACCTCTATATTAAAATTAAAACATCAAAAGTAAAATAGTAGATTTCTCATTTTATCGATCAGCGATAATTATATTCCGATTTATTTATTTTTACTATTACTTTCAATGTAAGTTGTTATTAAAGATATTATATCTTTCGTTGATCAAGAAAAAATCATTTGAATGTTTTAATGAAAATTATAGTTGAATGCTTTTTATACTGTAAACTGATTAGTTAATTATCAGCTGATTAATTTTTTTCACAATAGCAAATTACATAAAGATTGAACTCTAATTTTTCTCTACTACGTGACATAAATCGATTATCATATTATATATATTATTATTATTATATTATTATATATATTATATTAGCTGTAATTTGATTGACAGAAGTTTATTTATATTTGAAATATCCGTATTCCAGTTACCTCATTTTAAAAATGTTTTGATCTCGTGAAATGAGAATCTGATTCAAAATTTCAAAGTTATATTTAGATACGTTTTAATTTTTGATTGAATGATTTAATGAAGATAATTATTTAACGCTTTTCATGTCCTGAAATGATTATTTAATTATAAGCTGATTAAATTTTTTCATAATAATAAATCACATAAAGATTGATTTTTAATTTGTTTCAATTAAGTGCATAAATTGATTATTTAGTTCAAGGTTATCTAATTGCATATTGGCTATGATTTGTATGATGCAAATTTATTTATATTTGAAATATCCGTATTTCATGTACGTATTTTCTGTCAATGTTTGTGATGTTGTGAACTTATTATATGAATTCTATTTTCAAAATTATATAGACATATGTTCAGAAATGCAATTTCCAATTCAAAAAAATATATAACATATTATTATTAATTGATTCTATTGAGAATTGAATTTTCTGGAATTATTTGAAAAACTTATCAATAAATAAAATATTCATAAATGAATGTTCAAATTTAAAAACATATAATGTGCAGATAATTTTTCAAATGTGCCTGATTTTGTGAAATGAGTATCTAAATTTAGTTTTAAAAAATATATGTAAATATGTTTTTTTTCTTCTAAGATTAGTATAAAAGAGAAGATTAAATTTTGAGAAATGATAGTACAAATTTAAGAAAATGTAAAGTGAAAATTAATTGAATATTTTAATGAAAGTAATAGTTCAATGCTTTTTATTTTTTAAACTGATTGATTAATTATTATATGATTAATTTTTCTCACAATATTGAATTACACAAAGGATAAATTTTCATTTGTTTTAATTAAGTACATAAATTGATTACTTGCTTTAAGGTTATGTGATTCAATACTGGCTATAACTTGTACAATGACAATTTATTAACATTTAAAATATCTCTATAATTTTCGCCAATGTTTGTGATGTTGTGAAATAATTATTTGAATTTAATTTTAAAAATATGTTTGAATAAATATGTTTTAATTTCTTCTAAAATTGCTATAAAGTGTATATAAGGTTTATACTATAAGATGATAAATCAAATTTTCAGAAATAAAAGTGAAAATTAAAAAAATATGTAAAGTAAAAACTTGTTTGAATGCCTGAATGGAAATTACAGTTGAATGCTTTTTATGTTGCCAACAGATCAAATAATCGTTAGCTGATTAATTTTTTTTCAATATGAAATTACATAAAGAATAAATTTTAATTTGTTTAAATTAATACGTTTATTTCGCGAGTTAGCTGAAAAAAATAAATATTTAAACAAATTTAAATTGTTTAAACAATTGAATATTAGTTAACAAATGACTGGGTATTCTTAAATTATTGGTCAATGATTATTTATGTAAAAAAACGTTTAAAAAGCGTCAATAAGCTGCAATATTACGTAAAATTAACATTTGTCACTTATGGGGTTGTCTTTGGGGACCCATAAGAGTGGCTTAAAATTACTCAACCTCAATGATTGATTCTCATTCTCTGACGAATTCTGAACAATATACTAAAACACAGAATTATTTGTAACATATGATCAGGATTAAATATTAGATTTATAGAAAGCTGACTTTTTCATATGTTAAATCAATGGGAAATTTTATGGTCTTTGCGCAACCCCTAAATATTAACCGGTTTTGCTCAAATTTGGAGGAAATTTTTTTTCTAGGCATTCGAACAAAACTGGTGGGTGAGAGCAGACAAATTCGAGACAAAAATTCACTAAGTATAAATAAGAACCACCCTATTCCTCACTTTTCAATAAAATGTATTAATATTATACGTCAATCGATGTCTCTCGAACCAATAAATATTTTATATTCCTGCATCAACTTTGAATTATGTTGAAGAAAAAAGTTTTACTATAAAAAACCGTATTTACAAATAATATGCATTACCATAGCTTCCTCACTCTTTGATGAAATGTATTGATATTATAGGTCAATCGATTCATCTCAAATTAACACATCTTTCCTGCTTTTATGTAAACTTTGAGTTATATTAATGAAAAAAGTTCTACTATAAAAAACCGATTTTCAAAATATATAAGTTACAATAACTCACCCACTCTTGTATGAAATGTGTCAATATTGTAGGTCCATCGATTCGTTTCGAACCGAAGGCTCTTTTATATACTTGCATCAACTTTCAATTATGTTGAAGAAAAAAGTTTGACTATAAAAAACTGTATTTTGAATGATTATGCATTACCATAGCTTCCTTACTCTTCAATAGAATGTAATAATATTGTAGGTCAATCGATTTCCCTTTAATCAACACATCCTTTCTGTTGTTGCATCAACTTTAATTGATACTAATGAAAAAAGTTTTATTATAAAATTGATTATCAAAATATATAAGTTACAATAACTCACCCACTCTTTAATAAAATGTGTCAATATTGCAGATCCATCAATTCATATCGAACCGAAGGATCTTATAGGTCAATCAATTCGTCCTTAATCAACACATCCTTTCTGTTATTGTATCAACTTTGAATTATGAGAATGACAACATTTTTACTATAAAAATCGATTTGAAAAATTTATGAATCACCACAACTCTCCTACTTTTTGATAAAATGAGTTATTATTGCAGGTCCATCGATTCTTCTCAAACGAAGGAATCTTTTGTATCCTTGCATCAACTTCGAATTATGTTACAGAACAAAGTTTTTCTGTGAAAACCCGTATTTCCAAACATTATACATTACCATAGCTTCATTACTATTCAACAAAATGTATCAATATTATAGGTCAATCGATTCGTCTCGAATCAAAACATCTTCCCTATCCCTGCGTTAACTTTGAATTATGAGAATAAGGAAATTTTTACTATAAAAATCGATTTTCAAAATATGCAAATCACCATAGCTTCCCTACTCTTCAATAAAATGTATTGATATTGTAGGTCAATCGATGCGTCTCGAACCAAGAAATCTTTTATATTCTTGCATCAGCTTTGAATTATATTGAAGAAAAAAACTTTACTATAAAAAACCGTATTCCTAAATATTATGCATTTCCATAGCTTCTCTACTCTTCAATGAAATGTATGAATATTATAGGTCAATCGATTCATCTCGAATGAACACATCTTTTCTGTTCTTGCATTAGCTTTTTTGTTAATGGTACAAGTTTTACTAGAAAAAACCGATTTTCAAGATATATAAATTACCATAACTTCCCTACTCTTTGGTACAACGTATTAATATTGCAGGTCAATCGATTCGCCTTGAACCAAGGAAACTTTTACATTCTTGCATCAACTTTGAATTATGTTCGAGAAAAATTTTTTAATATAAAAAACCTTATTTCCAAATATCATGCTTTACCATAGCTTCTTCACTCTCCAATAAAATGTATTAATATTATAGGTCAATCAATCTATCCAAAATTACTACATCTTTCCTGTTCTTGTATTAACTTTGCGTTATATTGATGAAAAAAGTTTTACTATAAAAAACCGATTTTCAATATTGTATATAGATCACTATATCTTTCCTACTCTTTAGTAAAACGTAATAATATTATAGGTCAATCGATTTGTTCCGAACCAGGGAATCTTTTATATCCTTGCATCAACCTTGAATTATGCTAATAAAAAAAGTTTTACTATAGAAAAACCGATTTTCAAAATATTATTGAGTGCTCAAAAAAATGCAAATAATATTCCCCCACACACATTGACACACACACACACACACATTCGGTCAATTGCTCAGAATAGTGTATTAAACATGTTTAAACAGAGAAAGTTTTAATTGAAGGAATTTAAGAATTCTGGCAAATGTCACCATTACAAAGTTTCCTCTATGAGGAAGCAAAAATTAACTTTTTTGTTCGAAATAATATTTTTAGTTTTAAAATTCCATTGTTTTGTGGATAATTTAGAGTCTTAAAGCTGTTTTCTTCCCAAAGAAAACTTCAATTTGGATAAAAGAAATCACAGGGAGCCCTGTCAGGACCCTATGGTGGCTGTAAGTAGTGTAAGACCGCGTTTCACCAGAAATTGCTGAATAAGCTGCGATGAATGACAAGCTGTGCTAAAGGACGCAGTGAACACTTTTCCACAAATCAAAAAGGCAGCCAAAAACTAACCAAGGCATCATATTCGTGTAATTTAAACTACTAACATGTTACTTTTGAATTACTTAACTTAGAGGATGTTACCTGGGTGGTGCAGGATACTGATTTCCGACAGCCAGCAAATTATGGTTTCATGGTAGGTTTAACAAGTAAATAATTCAAAATCGCAGGGGACAAAATCCTCCTCAGGTATATTCAAAGATTACACTGACTAACCAGTAACCAGGTTAGCTGCGACTGTGTCAAGAAACCGGGTCCCGATGGTGTCGACAATAAACGTTCCTGAGGCTAGAAGTACAAATGTTTATTTTATCGTACCAACGTGACTGTCGTAGATAAAAACTGCAGAATCGTTTGTCCTACTAGGTCATCAGATTACTTTGAGGTCACTTTCTTATTTCAGACTTCACGCTTTTTTTACTATTCCCCTTTTTCCCCTTTTTCCCCTTTTTCCCCTTTTTTGGAAAATCTTTTTTTTAACGCTGTTTTCAAGAAACTTTCCCTTTTTCTTTTTTTTTTTCTTTGAATGCCCACTGAATTAATAGAAAACAAAAAATAAATCTGATTAATTATGGTTGAAAAGTCGACTATAATATTTTTGGTTCGGAATTCGGTTGAAGATTTATCTATTTGGTTGAAAGTTTAACTATTTCATTTTTAGGAAATTAATCTTGTTGGTTGAAAAATCATCCTTTGGGTTGGAAGTTAAACCCGTTTGTTGAAAATTCATTTTTGTTCAGTTTCATCATTTTAGTTGAAAATTCATCTCTTTGGTTTAAAAATTCATGTACTTTGTGGAAAATTCGTCTTTTTGTTGAAAAATTAATCTATTTTTTTGAAAATTTGTTATTGTGGTTGAACTCAGCTGTTTTTCATTTTTAATTAATATATATTTGGTTGGCATTTGAACCACTTTCTAAATATTCTTTTTTTTTTTGAAGATTCATAATTTCAGTTGAAAAATCATCTCTTTGGATCTCTTTGGAAAATTAATCTACTTTGTTGAAAATTTGTCTTTTTGGGCGAATCCATCTGTTTTTTTTTCAAATTGATATACATATAATTGGTTGAGATTTGAATCACTTTTCAAATATTTATTTTTTTGTTGATTCATCTCTCTGGTTGAAAAATTCATGTAGAAAATTAATCTGCTTTGTTAAAAATTCGTCTTTTTGGTTGAATTCAACTGTTGTTTATTTCAAATTAATACATATTTGGTTGAAATTCAAACAAATTTTTTTGAACTTATTTTTTTTTTTTTTGAATTCATGATTTCAGTTGAAAATTCATCTCTTTTGTTAAAAATGTCATGTATTTTGTGGAAAATTAACCTACTTTTTTCAAAATTTTTCTTTTTGTTTAAATTTAACTGTTTTTAATTTCAAATTATTATATATGGTTAAAATTTGAACCACTTTTTTACATATTCTTTTTTTTTTTGTTTGAAAATGTATAGTTTTACTTGGAAATTTCTTCATTTGGTTAGAAAATTCATGTACTTTGTGGAAAATTCTTTTTTTCTTTGTTAGCAAATTAATCTACTTTGTAAAAAATTCGTCTTTTTGGTTGAATTCAACTGTTTATTTCAAATTAATATATATTTGTTCAAAATTTAAAAAATTGTTTGAAAACTAATTTTTTGGATGAAGATTCATGATTTTACTAGAAAATTCATCTCTTTTGTTAAAAATTTCTGTAATTTTAAATGACTATATATGATTGAAATTTAAACCATTTTTTGAATATTTATTTTTCTTATATAATATATATAATTTTACTTCATATAATATTTTTTAATATAATTTTAATATTTTAATTTAATTTTAATAATTTTAATATAATTTTGAAATATAATTTTACTTCAAAATTTACCTGTTTGGTTAAAAAATTCATGTGCTTTGTGAAAAATTCGTTTTTTTTTTTGTTATAAAATTCATCTACTTTGTAAAAAAATCGCATTTTTGGTTAGACTCAACTGTTTTCTATTTCAAAGTAATATATATTTGATGAAATTTGAACCAATTTTCAAATATTAGATTTTTTGGTCAAAGATTTATAATTTTAGTAAAAAATTAAACTGTTTCGTAAAAAAATCGTCTTTTTGGACTGGGAATTAAAAAATTTGGTAAAAAATGAATCAGTTTGGTAAAAATTGACTTTTTTTGCTTCCTCATAGAGGAAGCTTTGTGATGATCAAATTTTCTAAAAAATTTAAATTCATTTAATTAAACCTTCCTCATTTTAAAAACGTCTAATACAATAATTTCTAAGCAATCAACCTTTTTTGTAGAAAATTTGTCTTTTCGGCTCAAAATTTCAAGAATTGGAAAAAAATTGATCTAGCAAGTTGAAAATTAACTTTTTGATTGAAAATTCATCTTTTTGACGGAAAATTCAACTATTTGTTTGGAAATGCATTTTTTTGGGTAGAAAGTTCAACTGCTTTGTGGAAATTTGAACTACTTTGAACTACAACTATTTGTTTTGAAATTATTCTTTCTTGGTTGAAAATTCATCTCTTTAGTTGAGGATTCAACAAATTCGTAAAAAACTCATTTTTTTGTTTAATTCAGCGAAAAAAAAATTCGTCTCTTGATAGAAAATTGATCTTTTTTGATAGAGAACTCATGTTTTTTGGTTTGAAATTAACTTTTTGGAAGAATATTCTTGAATTTTCTTGAATTCTTCTTGAATATTCTTGAATTATATATTCTTGAAAAAATTCATTTTTCTAGCTTGGAAATGTAACTATTTGTTTAAAAATTGAATGATTGTGTTGAATGTAAATATAAAAAAAACCTCTCTCAAATCTTATCTTGAAAAGGCCTCGTTTCTCGCCTCGTCTTGAGTCTTGTCTCGTACTGTCTCGAGCCTCGCCTCGTCTCGTCTTAAATCTATGGACGGCCCCTGAAAGAAATTTTATTCGTCGATGGAAAACATATTTTTAGGATCATTCATGTGAATTGATCAGTTTTGCTGAAGATGCATTGTATTGAATGTAAATATAAACAAAACCTCTCTCAAAACTTATCTTGAAAAGGCCTGGTTTCTCGTCTCGTCTCGTACTGTCTCGAGCCTCCCCTCGCCTCGTCTTAAGTCTCGCCTCTTCTTGAATCTCGCCTCTTCTTGAGTCTCGTCTCGAGCTTCGTCTCGCCCCGTCTTGAGTCTCGTGAAGTATCGTCTCGCCTCGTCTCGACTTGAGTCTCGAGTCTCGTTTTGTCTCGCCACGTAAAAAATTACGACCAACGTACACCCGACCATAACTGAAGGGGTTTCTGCCCAGAGACACGAACGAAATGTTTGCCGCAATTTCGAGACCAGTACCACAGATTCCTATAACTCCCTTGCTTTTGTGAGTACACTGTTTCGGAAATGTAGAAGATACATGATCATTAAATAAATTCGCATTGAAATTGAAATTAAATTGCATGAGCCATTGAACGCTATTTTCAAAGCAACCCTGACCACAATGTCCCAAGAAAATTTACATTTCATTTAGCTACCGGGTGTCCTGATTGAAAATGGATCGCTGTTATACGTCGCGACGCGACTGGTTGATATCTACTTTTAAGGAAATATCTGATTGTGAGTAAAACAAGGCACGGAGGTAGACTTCAGGCTGCAGAGTATGTTGCACGTGCTCTCAGACGTCCTCCCACGGCTCCACGTAACGCAATAAATTATTCATCCGGGTGACGTTCGTTAAAGCCTCCGATTCCACGCGGATACGCCTGTGCTGTAAACACACAATGTCGACATTACACTCAAGCCGACCTCCCTATGCACGCTAGGGCATATGCAAATTCAAGTCACACAATGCGTGTATGCTATTGTCTGTGTGAGCATGTGCAACATGCGTGAGACTGCGCTGGATGATAAGGTCATAGGTCGCAATTAATAGACCACTGCACTGGTAAACGTGAAATACAGTTTTATACAGGGGAGGCAAATTCCTTTTGATGACATGAAGAAGGGTGGATTTCTTTAGGGGTAGTTTTTACCTGCAATGTTTCATTTCGGAAGGGCCACAGGGCGCGAGCACTCATTTAAGTATGTTGCGCAATATTATGCATTAAAGTTGGAAACGGTTCAGGCGGCACTGACTATTTACGTTTCGATTCCCCCGATTTACAAAACTATTTGCAGGTATGCCTGACACTGTTACTTAATTAGGGTGCGAGTCTACTTATTTTTCTCTGCAACCAGGAAACAAACATGCACGCGAATATTATTTTCAGGTCGCACAACATTTTTTAATTAAATTCGGTGAGGTTTACTACTTCAATTTGGTGTATTTGGCGTATCTATAATCTTATGCGGTCCCATGCAACCTTCTGGAATCCCATGCGATTCCGATGGAATTCCTGACAAGTTCAAGCGATCCCATGAAGTCTTTGAAAATCCCTTGCAATCCCCTGCAATCCTGTGTAATCTCTCATGATCAAATGCAATACCATGCAATTCCAAGCAATCCTTCAAAATCCCTTGTGAGCCCATGCAATCTCATGCGAATCTTCAAAATCCTTTTCAATAACATGCAATCCTTCGAAATATCTTGTCATTTTACGCAAACTTGATGCAATATCATGCAATCTTTATGCAATCCTCTGCAATCTCGTGCAATCCTTTAAAATCCTTGGCTCTAACATGAAGTCCATGGAAATCCGTTGTCGTTAAATGCAATTTCAATGAAATACCAGACAATCTCAATGCAATCCTTTGGAAGACAATACAATTTTCTGCAATCTTATTCAACCCTTTGCAATTCCTTGCAATCCCATGCAATTTCCATAAAAGCTCGAACAATATAACATTTATGATATTTAAAATTTCGCGCAATCTAATGCAATCCCGTGAAATGTCATGAATCTCTCATGAAATCTTTAGTATTTTTTTTTAATTCCATGCAATCTCATTCAATCTTTTAAATCATTTGTCACTTCATGCAATTTAGATGCAATACCATGCAATATTGAAGCAATTCTTTGCAATCCCATGCCATGCTTTGAAATTCAATGCAATCCTATGCAATCTTGTAATTTTGCAATCTATTGCAATCAAGAATGCAAAAATTAACACCTCGAAATTATTATATAATATTTTTTCACAATACGTAGATAATAAAACGTTACATTTTTGATTGAAAATACCATTTCCCGATAAAAAACATAAATCTTTTTGGTTTAAAATACCTGGTTTCAGGTTGAAAAAATGCTAACATATCCTACTATTGGTTATGTATTGTACATTTTTTTCGAAATCTAAATATTTTTCATTAACAATAGCAATTTTAGATGAAAATCAATAACATGACAAGAATAATTTAAGATCGTTGATCTTCTTTTGAACGTAATTTTCTTATTTAAAGCAACCGATTAACGTTAAAAAATGTTAACATGAACTGAAATTGTTCAAAACTTATTCATCTTCATTGAAATTCACAGCGAGTATAACCTGAAATTGTTTAATAAAATTGAATCTTTTTCAAATTCCAATTATTTTTAAACAAAATTACCGATTCCCAGTCTAAAATGCGTAAAAATCAAAAATGGTGAATTTAATGATTCTGAATGATGATTTGAACAATAATGATGATCTCAAAAATTCAATATTTGGTTTGTTAAATAACCAATTTATTAATTTTGTTCAAAATAACCGAATTTTGATGAAAAACACCAGTACAACCTAAAATTTGTGAAAAGTTGTGATTCTTCTCTGAAATATAGTTTTTCTTCATTTTGTCAATTTTTGTTCAAAATAACCGGATTCCTGTAAAAAACGTGAAAATAGCCTCAAAATGTTCAAATTCTTCATGTAAACTGCTGAAGTAATTTAAAATTTAAAATAAGGAAACCTTTGAAACGTAATTATTTTTGCTTAAAGCCGTCAGTTTTGGCTAAAGGACGCTAACAAAACCGAAAAACGTAAACTGCGGAAAAAAATAATAATTACATTTTCATTGGAGAAGGTATTAGATTTGTGTAAAATTTTGACACCACCCCCAAACCTCCCATTTTTGTCAATTTTTTATGTTTTGAGTCCCTGTGAACCCAAAAAACAAGTTTTTACGAATGTGTATGTCTGAATGTCTGTATGGCTATGTGTGTGTATGTATGTCTTTCTGTATGTCTGTCTGTGAGCACGATAACTTTCGAAAAAATTAACAGATTGAATTGGGCTTTGGTATACTCTTCAAATGTCCTAAAATGAAGGTCAGGTTCGTTAGCCAGTCATTTTGGATACAAACTCAAAAAGTGAGCGCATTTTCAAAATTTTTGAGATGACTTTTTTTCGAAATTTGAAAATTCTATCTAATATATCAGTAACAATTAAAAAAGGCGAACAAATTATCTGAATGAATTTTTTGACTGAGAAGAAATTAACATAGTTATAGCATTTACAAAATTTCAAAAAAAAAAAAAAGAAAAAAATGAGCATTTTAAGCGTAACAACGTACGCTACGAAAAAAATGTCAGGGAGAGAAAAACGTTGCATTTTAAACACCCTATAAGATTATCAGAACAACTTTTTGAATTTCCTTGAAAAATCGAGAATTCAAATTTTGACCGCACAAAAGTAATAAAAAATACAAAATTTCATTTTGAGATCAAACTATACATTTTATTTTAACATTTTATTCACCAAAATTTTCGCCTAAATTATATCAACACATTTTCTCAAAACCACTTTACGCTAGGATGCGTATTTTTAGTTTTAATTGTAGAAAATAACATTAAAAATAACATTAAAAATAAACAAATCAAATTAATGAAAAAACGACAAAAGTTGCAGTAAAATGTTTAATAACAAAATTTTTTTTTTTTTTTTCTTATAGTATGCGAAAATTTTTTTCAATCATAAGAACAAGACAATGAAAATACGCATGTTTCGATACCAATGCATATTATAAATTGTAATAATATAAATTTATTGAAATGATACATTTTTCAGGATAGTTATGATTGAATATCAAAATTATTTAAAAAAATACTAATTTCCAGCGAAAAGCACTAACATAAAACATGAATAACTTTTTGTATAGCTTTTGAGATAATTTAAATGTTTTAATTCAACCGCGCAAGAGTATTAAAAAGCACAAATCTTTTTCAATTCGCAAGTAAATTTTGTAAAAAAAATTCTTCGCATTTAAGTACCTGATAATTCCGATTCGCCAGAAATTTAGATCTCAAATCCAGGGTTAAAAAATACTCATGGGTAAAGGATTTATTTTTTCAATATCTTTACTGGGCCTGAATTGATTTTTTTTCCTTATGGTAATGAGTATCGTGTATAGGGTTAGCTTAGGGCTAGAAGGTAGACAAATTTCGTAAAAAAAATTCTTCCCATATTTAATCCCTGCTAACTTCGATCCATCATAAATTTATTTTCTGAATCCACCCCAACAAAATACTGTGGGGTAAAGGCTTCATTTTTAACTTTGCCTTTGGTGAGCCTGTGTCAAAAAATCATTTCCTCTTCTCTGTAATTTGATTTAGGGGGTTGGCAAATTTTGTAAGAAATTCTTTTGATTTTAATATCTGATAATTTCGATTCACCAGAAATTTTGTTCCTAAATCCAGGGTAAAGAAAATACTCATGGGTAAAGGATTTATTTTTTCAATATCTTTGGCGGTCCTGAATTGATTTTTTTTATGGTAATGACTCTCACATATAGGGTTAGTTTAGAGGGTATGAACTTTTTGTCGACAGAGACAACAAAAAACTCAGGGGTAAAGGGTAATTTTTTATTTCGTGAAACCTTAATCAAAATTTGTTTTGTCATGGAGATAAATCTTTTTTGTAAGATAGTTAATTTACAGAAGAGTTTTGTGAAAGAAGTCTTTGCATATTAAATACCTCCTAATTTCGATCCACCAAAAATTTATTTCGGGAATCGACAACACCAGAAACTGAGGGATAAAAGGTTAATTTTTTACTCCACCAATGTTTTTTTTGTTGTTTTGTGTTAATATTATCGGCACGTTTACGGAAAACGTGGAAGCAATTTGTATTTAGAGAGGCTTAAAGGATGAGAAGTGTGAGACCTGGGAGTCTCGGAAAATATATAAACGAAGAAGGTTACCAAACCTCAACTGTGATGAGATCTTCTTCTAGCACCTCAATTTCCTTGGCTGGTAAAGTGCAATATACTTGACCCTCGTTTCACTTATGACGAACCACTGGGCGCTGTCCATGGGTAAGTGGTCCCTGAATAGTCAAGCATCTCCTTTCAAATTTAGTGGTGCGAAATGCGAATGAACTGCCTACTAAACGGTGATGGACATTTTGCGGTATAAAATAAACGAGGAGAGTAAATTTTACCCAACATTCAGGAATATCAAAATACCGTTATTTGATTTCTGAAACCTGGAGGCCGTCTATCGAGAGACACACTAATCTTTCCCAAATTCTATTTTTCCTAATATTTATTTTACATAAAACCATTTGACCGAATAGGAATTTGCTATAATTTAAATTTATCCTCATTGCCAATTCACATCAGCGAATTATGATTTGGCCATTTGAGGAACAATAAAATTTATGATACATGCAATTTCGATGACATGCGGATTATGACTTGGCAATGAGATATCACAAATTATACCCAATTGTGCGTTGTTTGGCTTGAAATGTTCATTTTTGTTTGTTTTTTGGAATTTTGAAAATGCTGTAACTCCGGTATTTTTTTCAGAAAAAGTAATTAGGATATTTTGTTCGTCTTTTTGAGTGCTACTAATAAATGCACATAAAGAGTATACAGACTAACAAGCAGACTAACAGACATACTAACAGACAGACATTTTGTAAAAACCTGTTTTTTGTTTCAGGAGGTCTCAAAACGTGGACATTTGACAAAAAAGGGGGTGGGGGCGAATTTTACACTAATCTAATACCTTATCATTATAGGATAAGAATGATTGGTTGGTGCATTATTTTCAGGAATTCTATACATTATGTATGAAACTTCTGAAAATAAAACAAGAATCCAACGGAATAATTAGGAAAACCACTACAAAATGTTCCTATTGTAACTTTTAGAAAACAACAAATTTCTTTCTTTGGACAAGAATAAAAAAGAGGAAAAAAAATTGAGGACACAATGTTGTTTCAATGTTTCCGAGTATAACCCTTGAATTAGTTGAACAGGCAGATTTGGAGGTCTTTGCTGACAAGAAGTTATCGATGCCTCCAACAGCTTTCATCCATAACTTCAATTTACCCATGAAATAGAGAAAAATTTTCAAATCCTTTCCGGCTTTTCTCTTTCAAAACAGCATTGCAGTGATAAAAATCTTAGTAAACAAAGCTCTAGGTTTGTTTTAGTAGAATTCAACAAATCGAAAACAAAATAATATTCAAAATGATCAATGATAAATTTGTAGCTCTTTTCTGAGTGAACAAATTTTGGGTGCGTCGTTAGTTTTTTGGAATGTTGTAAATACTATAACGCCGGTAATTTTTTTTCTATCTAACAAAGTCATGGAAATGTATTTTGTTTGCTTTTTCAAGTACTATTGATATCTTTACATAGAATTTTCAAATATTGAAAAAAATTGTTCTTAAAAATTTTCAAAATGTGCTCGTTTTTTGAATTTCTATCAAAAATGGCTGGTTGAAGATGTAGGCCTTCATTTTAGGACACTTAAAAAGTATACCAAAGCTCAATCCAATATGTTGATTCTTTTGAAAAGCATCGTGCTAACAAACCAAAAAATCGACAAACAAACAAACAGACAGACTAACAGACATACATTTTGACATACATACCGCTCGTCTATAAACGGTTAATCCAATTTTGCAATCTCGCACCAATATCTTTTTCGAAGACTTTTTTCTATCAGAATAGAAAAAAAAACTAAAATTGTTTTGGCCTCAAGCTAAAATTCAAATTCGCACCCGAAGCGCCGGAAAAGTCGGCTGAATTGGGCGTATTTCGAATAAAAGACAAACTAGGAATAAAACATTCGACAGATTTACGAGTGTCGCAAATTCTCATTCGTCAGATCGTCATTGAAAATCGTCGTCCGAAAAAAGGAAAAAAAAGAAAAAAAAAAAAGCCGATGGTCTGATGAAACGTACGATTGTGCGAAAGAGTGGTTTGACTAGAGCAGGCGTGAATACGAATGGACATTGTGTTTTTCAAGTGCTGAAGCATTCATCGATTATTGATTATAATTTTCCATTGCATAAGTTTTTATTTTCAGACAATAGAAATGATTTGCAATCTTTAACAATGAGATTTTTAAAAATAAAATTATGTTAAATTGTTTGATCAAACAAGTTTGACCTCCATAAACTACGGTACCAATTAAGGGCTTTTTTACCCTTTCCTTTCTCCCGAAAAGTAAGGTTGCCCAAAATTTTCTCAGCAATTAAAAACAGAGCGATTTCTCACAAAAGATGAATTCTCAAAAAATAAAAAAATAAAATTCACCAAACATTTGGATTAAAAACCAAATAGTTCAACTTTCAAGCAAAAGAGACGAATTTTCAACAAAATAGTTAAAAGTTTAAACAAACGAATTTTTTTCAAGCCAATAAGGCAATTTTTTTTTAGACAGTTGAATTTTCAACAAAAAAATTTATTTTATACCATAAATGATGAAGTTTCAATCCAAAAAAACGAATTTTCAAGGAAACAGTTGAATTTTCGAACAAAAAAGACGACTATATTAAAATATTTGAATTTTCGACAAAAATGGAATCATCAAATTTTCAGCCCATAAATCACTTTAACAAAAAAATCTCTAATTAGTTGAATTCAATCAAAAAAAAGTTTGAACCAAATAATTGAATCCTCTGTCAAAGTTATAAATTTTTAACAAAATACATGCATTTTTTACTAGATATTTAAATTTCCAACTTATAAAGGACAAATTTCCAACCTAAATATTCAATTTTCAAATAAAAAATTAATCTAAGAAAAAAAAGTTGAATTTTAAACCAAAGAGGTGAATCTAAAAAAAAATTAAAACAAAGTAGTTAATTTTTTAACCAAACAGGTGAATTTTCCCCCAAAAATATTAATTTTGCACAAGATGATTTCATTTTTGAACGAAAAAAAATTAAAATTGAACCAAAAATAATTGAATTTTTAACCTAAAAAGTTAAGGTTTCGGGAAAAAAATTAATTCTCAACAAAAAAGTTCATCTTGTACCATAAGAGATACATTTTTGATCCAAAAGGACTAATTTAAAAAAAAATTGTTGAATTTTCTACCAAAAAGGACGACTTCATCCAAATATTCGAATTTTCGACAAAATGGAATCATCAAATTTTCAGCCCAAAAACTTAAGTTTTCTATCCGAAAAGTTCATTTTCAACAAAGAAGTTTATTTTCTTCAAAAAAGAAGTAAAAAGATAAATTTTCTAGTTAAGATAGAATGGCTAAATTTTCTGTAAAAAAATTGATTCTCAATCACACGAAAATTTTTTTTGACGAAATATTAAAATTTTTAACTAAAAAGTTGAATTTTCCACAACAAGAAAAATTTTTAACCAGCCGAATTAAACACAAAAAAACTAATTACAAAAATAAATTTTCTACCATAGTAGAATTCTCAATTTAAAAAGAATAAATTTCCAACCAAAAATGGAAGAGTAAATTTTTCATGTAAATAATTATTATTGTAAATAATATTCTCCTAGAGTAATGCTAGAAAATTGCAGTTTGTTCTAAAATTTTCAACTGTTTATTCACTTCTCACTTTTTACCCACTTTTTTCTTATCTGAGAGAAAACAGTTATAAACAATAATAAATTGTTGAAACAAATATTTTCATCAACTTGCATTAATTATTACCCCTCTAAGTGAAAATTGAGCAAAAAGTTAACAATTTCAGTTAGAACCACAACTATCTGGTATTAATATAGATAAAGATAGTTATTAACAATAATGATTTGTTTGAACAGTGACCTTGGATTTGACCTTGAAACTCATGTTCAAGATCATTTTGAGGTCAGCTTTGTTTTTTTGAATATGAACCCCTATTTTTGGTGCCAGAATCGAAAAAAGCGGAAAATTTCACGTTCGGGTTTGTATTTAGGTCTTGGGTTAACGTGACCTCTATAGGTCAAATAAAGGTCAACGTACGCTGTCATGGGAGCTCGTAAAAATCTCGCAGAAGGAGTGAAAAAAATAGCCAAGGTCTTTAATTAACCCTAGGTAACTTTCAACAAGGAATCCCACAGTGACCTTGGACTTGACCTTGAACCTTATTTTGAAGGTCATTTTGAAGTGAGCCTTTTCTTCAAATAGGAACCCCTATTTTTGATGCCAGAATTGAAAAGAGCGGGAAATCTTACGTTCAGGTATGTGTTTAGGTCTAGGGTTTACCCTACAGGTTAGGGTGACCTCAAAAGGTCCAATGAAGGTCAAAGTACGCTGGCATAAGACCTCTTAGGAATCTCGCAGAATTAGTGAAAAAAATTGGGTAATAAAAATAAAAAAATAAATTACCCTGAGTAACTTCCAACATCAATATTTAAAATCTGAGGCTAATCAAACTAACGAATGTGACCTTAAATGACCTTGATAGTGGGGTACAAGGTCAAATCCAAGGTCACCGTTGGATATCTCGTTGAAAATTACCTAAAGTATGACCTTGATTTTTTTTTAACAAACGACATAGATTTTTAGGGGTTTTCAAACTTTTTTCGCCACCCTGTATAAGACGAGAGTAATAATCGCTTGCTGGTAATTATACTTAATTGGATTTTAAACAATGCACTTTAATAAGCTTTTCCTCGAAGAAGATTAAAAGGAGATTGATGAAAAATGGAAAGCAAAAGGAAGGTGGTACAATATTCCGACACGATAGCTTCCAAGTCACCCCTGCGATAATAATGAGGGTGAATGAGTGATGCAAGGGTGTTGAAAGTAATCCTCTCTCGTTCCATCATTCCACTCCTTTGACTCTTAGAAGGAAAATATCATGCATTTTTTTCAAAGTTTTTTTAATACCATTCAATCTAAAAAAAACATGTTTTGAAAGGGGCCGTTCAAAAACCACGTCACGCTTTTTTGAATACTTTCTCCACCCCTCACCTTCTTCGTCACAGATGATTACATGAAGCATGAACCCTCCGGGGTGATTTGCAAATACAAACAGCCAACCCTTCTCTTTAAAATCAATTTTTTACATTCTCATCCTATAATGAGAAGGTATTACATTTGTGTAAAATTTGACTCACCCCCCCCCCATTTTTGACAAAAGTCCACGTTTTGAGACCCCCTGAACTCAAAAAACAGGTTTTTACAAAATGGATGTCTGTCTGTTTGTCTATCTGTATGTCTTTTTTTCTGTATGTTTGTATGTCTGTTTGTCTGTCTGATTGTCTGTCTGTTTGTCTGTCTGCTTGTTTGTCTGTCTGTTTATATGTATGTTTGTCTGTCTGTTTGTCTGTCTGTTTGTCTATCTGTTTGTCTGTCTGTTTTTTGTCTGTTTGTCTGTCTGATTGTCTGTCTGTTTGTCTGTCTGCTTGCTTGTCTGTCTGTTTATATGTATGTTTGTCTGTCTGTTTGTCTGTCTGTTTGTCTGTCTGTTTGTCTGTCTGTTTGTCTGTCTGTTTGTCTGTCTGTTTTTTGTCTGTTTGTCTGTCTGTACAGTTTTAGTTTGTTAGCAAAATAACTTTCAAAAGAACTAGCCTATTGGATTGGGCTTTGGTATACTCTTCAAGTGTCCTAAAATGAAGGTCAAGTTCATTAGCCGGCCATTTTGGATAAAAATTCGAAAAGTGAGCACATTTTGAAAATTTTCGAGAAAACTTTTTTTAATATTTGAAAATTCAATGGACGGATATTAATAGTACGATTACTCAAAAAAGCAAACAAAATATTCTAATTGCTTTTTTTGGCAGAACACAAATTACCGGGTTTGTAGCATTTAGAAAATTCAAAAAAAAAAAAAATATGAAATGAACAAACATAATATTTTAACATACTGAAATTCTTTCCAATAAAATTAATATTTTGATACTATATTAAATTGAATAGGGAAAGCTTGAGATTTCAAGTCGAAATATATTGAATATTCAACAAAATAGTTAAATTTTCACACAAAAAAGATGAATTCTCAGTTGAGAATTTATCATTCGAATTTTCAACTAAAAACGTTCAGTTTTTGACCAAAAATAAAATATGTTAATTTGAACTCAAAAAAATGTACTTTCAACCACAAAGAAAAACAATTTTCAACAAAAGAGTTCCATGTCAAAAATTATTTCCAATAATATTCATTACATTAAAAAAAAATTAGATTATTTTCAAAATCAGGTTTTCATAGTTTTATTTGAAAAACGGGTTTTTATAGGTCAAATTTTTTGATTACCATAATTCAGAATGTTTGCAAAAACTAAAAAGAGACGTTCAGTGTTCAGTTCTAAATATTCCAAATTTAAGAAATTTCTAACATAAATCTTCAAAATTACAGCAGTTTCAAATGACAGATTTTAAACTTGCATAATTTTTTATTGAAAATTTACATATAAATCTTGCTGTTTTTAACGATTCTCAATTTAAAGTTCTTTAATTCCAAAGTTTGGGAATTCGAAGTTCTAAAATTCTTAAAAGTTACAATTAAAAATTTTTAAATTTTGGAAATATAGAATTAAAAATTATTTAATTTTGTAATTTATGTTTCAAAGGTATGTAATTTTGAACGTTTTTCTTTAATGTCAAAGATTTACAATCGAAAATTCTGCGATTTTAGAAATGAATAAATAAAATTTCTTCAAAATTTTGGATGATTTTGAAAATCAAAATTCATGTTTTTTTTTGTAAATTCTCTAAATTAAAAACTTTTCAAATTTGGAAAAGAACGACTGAAAATACCGAAAAATAAAATTCCCGCCACTGTGAAATTCCCAAATTGAAAAATTTCTGAATAATAAAATTCCCGAAATTACAACATAGTTGAAATATGAAGATCCAGAAAATTGAAAATTTCCCAAATAATAAAATTTCCGACAAAAAATCGCCGAAATATAAAATTTCCAAACTAGAAAATTCTTGAATTATGAAATACTCAAATTTAAACAATTAAAAGAATTGTGTTCGTTGAATTCAGTTATTAATAAGAAATGAAATATTTGCATTGAAGAACATTTTCTTTCAATGGTCAAAGTTTTTTAAAATTATTATTAGTGTTTGAAATAACAATCGTTGAAAAAAATATTTTTCTGAATGAAAAATTTTGTTTGGAAATGTGCATAGTATTAAAAAAATAGCAACAAATTTCTCAAAAATCAATTTATTGATAAAAAAAAATTAATAAGAAAAAATTCAAAATCAATCAGTGCTGAATTGAATTCTGCAAAGCTCGATTGGAAAATGTTAGTAGGTTTTAAAGAAACTTGAAACATGACCAATTTTTTCCTATAATAAAAATATTTGATTATTGTTTTTTTAATAACTAAATGCTATTTATTAAAAAAATATTTTTTTTTTATTTTTCAAATTCGTGAATTTTCTAGTTCGAGTATTTTATGATTTAGAAAATTTCCGTCGGGTATTTTATTATTCGGTAATTTAATGGTTTACTATTCTACAATTTTGAAGAGTTACAATTGTGAAGATCTGAATTTTGAGAATACAGAATCGCAAAATACCTAAAAATAAAAAATTATTCAATTTTGAAGATTAATAATCCAAATATATTCAATTTTATAAAATTGCAATTAAAAAATCTTTAATTGTAAACAGCAAAAATGGCCTTCTTACTTTTTTCACAAAAGGAAAAATGAGGAGGGTGGGGGAATAAGGGGATGTAAATTTAAGGAAATAAGCTAAAATATGGGGTTGGAAAGTGTGGGAAAATGAAGGGAGGGATGTGGGGAAAGTGAAGGCGGATGAGAGGTGGTAAAGTAAGGGGAATTTAAGGTTGGGAGGTGGAAAGAAATAAGAGGAGGAGTGTAGGGGAAATGTGGGAGGAGTGTAGGGGAAATGTGGGAGGAGTGTAGGGGAAGTAAGTGAAAGTGAAATTTTGCGAAGGGGTATAGGAAAAGTGAGGGGAATGAAGGAAGAAATATGGGAAGGTGAAGAGAAATAAAGGAAGGGAATTCGAAGAATGTGAAGGAATTGAGAGGCGAAGATGTAGGGGAATGAGGAAAATGATTGGGAATATAGAAAGGTAGTGAAAGGATGTGAGTGGTTGGCTAGTAGGAAAGTGCGGAGTGATGTAAGGCTGGAAAAAAGATAAGAAGGGGAATCGTTGTGGGGGGATCAGGGGCTTGAGAAAAAAAAAAGATTTGGGAAAATGAGCTAAAATGAGGGGTTGGGAAGTGTGGTGAGATGAAAGAAGGGATATGGGGGAAGTGAGGGCAAACAAGGGGTGGTAAAGTGAGGAAAATAAGCTGAAATAGAGGGTTCACAAGTGAGGAGAAATGAGTGGAGGAGTGTTAGGGAAATGAGGGAATCAATGTAGGAAAAATCAGTGGAGGAGTGTTAGAGAAGTGAGTGGTGGTGATGGGGAATAAGAGGAGGGGAAGTACAGGAAGTGGGAGGAATGATGGTTGTGGAAGTGAGGGGAGGGGAAGTAGTGGAAGTGGTGGAGAATGAAAAGAGAAGAAATGAGGAAAATGATTCGGAATATAGAAAGGTAGTGAAAGGATGTGAGGGGTTGGCTAGTAGGAAAGTGCGGAGTGACGTAAGGGCTGGAAAAAATATGAAAAAGGGAATTTGTAGGGGGGGGGGGATATCAGGGGTTTAGAAAAAAAAATTAGGAAAATGAGCTAAAATGAGGGGTTGGGAAGTGTGGTGAGATAAAGAAAGGGATATGGGGGGAGTGAGGGCAAACAAGGGGTGGTGAAGTGAAGGAAATAAGCTGAAATAGGGGGTTTGGAAGGGAGGAGAAAGGAGTGGAGGAATGTTAGGAAAATGGGGGAGGAGTGTAAGGGAAATGATGGGAGAAGTGTAGGGAATATAAGGGGATCAGTATAGGAAAAATCGGTAGAGGAGTGTAGGAGAAGTGAGCGGCGATGATGAGGAATAAGAGGAGGGGAAGTGAAGGAAGTGGTAGGAATGATGGTTGTGGAAGTAAGGGGAGGGGAAGTAGTGGGAGTGGTGGAGAATGAAAGGAGGAGATATGAGGAAAATGATTGCGAATATAGAAAGGTAGTGAAAGGATGTGAGGGGTTGGCTAGTGAAAAGTGCGGAGTGATGTGAGGGCAGAAAAAAGATGAAAAAGGGAATTGCTGGGGGGGTGGGGGTGGGATCAGGGGTTTAGGGAAAAAAAAATTCAGGAACATGAGTTAAAATGAGGGGTTGGGAAGTGTGGTGAGATGAAGGAAGGGATATAGGGGAAGTGAGGACAAACGAGGGGTGGTAAAGTGAGGGAAAAAGCTGAAATAGAGGGTTCAGAAGTGGGGAGAAATGAGTGGAGGAGTGTTAGGGAAATGAGGGAGGAGTGTGAAGGAATTGAGGGGAGGTTTGTAGGGAAAATGAGGGAGTCAGTGTAGGAAAAGTCAGTGGAGGAGTGTAGGAGAAGTGAGTGTAGGTGAAGGAGAATGAGAGGAGGAGAAGTACTGGAAGTGGGAGGAATGGTGGTGGGGGAAGTGAGGGAGGAGAAATAGTGGACGTGATGGAGAATAAGAGGAAGGATACAAGGAAAATGATTGGGAATGTAGAAGGTTAGGGAAAGGAAGTGAGGTGAGGGCTAGTATGAAAGTGCGGATTGATGTGTGGGGTGGGAAAGTCAGGAAAGGGGAATTCGAGGAGAAAGAAGTCGTGGAAAGTATTGGATGGAAGGAGGACGTGAAGGAGGGGGGGGGGCATAGAGGGATTAGTGGAGGATTACTTTAATCAGAGTCGCAGGTTGAAATTGGGACGCAGGTTTAAAATCAGAATACTGATATTGCATTATGAAGGACGTGTTCTAGTTATTAATTATTGAAATTTTTCCAAGTATAAGTACTTAATTGATATTGAGACTCAAAGAGAAATTCCTACTGTGAAGACCTTAGAGGCTCCTTTGTATGTAAAATCCTTGAACAAGGTATAGTATATTAACTCTTTTGAAATGCGCTTTTTAAATGAAGCCATAGCGCTTCTATACCTATTGCACTTGGCTCAAGAGTCTCAGAATAGAAATTTAATATAAAAAAGTTTTTTTCATGAAAGCAATTTAAAAGTAACATCACTTAATTATTGGATTTAAATAAGTAAAGTTGTATGCGATGACAGAAAAGTGTAGAGAAAAATAGTTCATAAGAAAATTTTTGCTTCAAAGTTGAACTGCTTTGTTACAAATTAATTTTTTTGGTTGAAAATTCATCTCTTCGTTCAATAATTTGACTGTTATGTTGAAAATTTGTTTAATTTTTTATTTGAAATTTAACTATTGACTTTTTGTTGAGAATTGATCTTTTCCGGATCGAAATTCATGTGTTTTGGTAAAAATTAATATTTTTTTCTAGAAAATTGATTTTCTTGATTGAAAATTCATCCTTTTCGATGAAAAATGCAACTCCTGTGTAGAAAATTAATTTGATCCGAGACTTCCACCATGATTAAGCAGGCGTACGAAGAGGCAATGAGCGGAACGATTGTTTTTGATTGGCAGAAGCGTACAAAAAGGGTTTACTTCTCGCGCGGTATTCACTCATGAAATATTTACAACGATATACTCCGCAAATATTTACAACTATTTACCCCGCAAATATTACAACTATTTACTCCGCAAATATTTACAAGTATTTACCCCGCAAATATTTACACCTATTTACCCCGCAAATATTTACAACTATTTACCCCGCAAATATTACAACTATTTACTCCGCAAATATTCACAACTATTTACCCCGCAAATATTACAACTATTTACTCGGCAAATATTTGCAATTATTTACTTCGCAAACTTGTTTTTTTTAACTTGAAAATTTAGAACAACCCCCCAACTCTGATTTAATTTTACGAGAGGAAAATTCATTGACCCTGAATTTTTCTTATAGTAATTAGGAGATGGCCTATTTGACCAGGGCGCGAACAAACTATACAAAATTTGATAAATGCAGTATCAGCGTATAATGAAACGGTACGCAACATTACATCCGTTCGTTAATTTTGGTCGAGCTGTGATGTGATTTTCTCATTAATTTTGAGAGAATATTAATTTCCGGTTCTCTCTATGAATTATAATTCAATCGCGGCGCGAGAGTGATCACGTAATTGAATCGATCGCATGAGAGGACCATCGGTCCGCTACCCATTTTCAATAAGTGTTCACTCTTCTCACTAATATTACTATATTCTGCACACAATGTTAATATAAATTGAAATAATGCCAGGAAATATTACGGCAAATTTGAAAACATTAAATTTCATTTATGGGAGAGACATCATTTCAAGTTCAGTTTACAATTGATTTTCAGACGCAGCAATATCCAGCCAAAAATATTTTAAAATATTTTTCAATTTCAAACTGTCTATGATCATTTGTTTCTCCATTTTCAAGGTTTTGAAAAAATAATTTTTTTGTCATTATTGGGAAAATTCAACAAAGTTTTAAAATATTTTATATATGTCAAATCAAAGTTTAGAAAAAAGTTACTTTTCAACCAAACAGTTGAAATTGCGAAAAAAAATCAATTGTCCACGAAAAATTTGATACGTAATTGATATTTAAGAAAGAAGATTATAAATTAAAATCAGTTGAATTCATCCAAAGAAGAAAAATTTTTAACATCATAGTTGCATCCTCATACACATAGTTAATTCGCAACAATACTGTTGAGTTTCCTTGTTTCGTACCAGAATGGTTAATTTCACACTTTTTAACCAAAAATAAATTTTTATCATAGGATATCAAATCTCAACCAATTTGTCGATTATTGAGCCAAAAAAGATGTATTTTCAACAAAAAAGTTAATTTTAAACCACAAAGAACAACTTCCTACCAAATTATTGGATTTTTATTTCCACAAAACCGTTGAATTTTCAACGCAAAATATGAGTTTTCAACAAAAAAGTTAATCTTTTACCATATAATTGAATTTTGAACCAAAATTTCATTCTTAACCAAAAACTATTGTATTTCTACCAAAATAGATAAACCTTTAAACCAGAAATACGACTTTCCAACTAAGAAAGATCAATTTTCTACGACAATACTTAAATTTTCAGTTCAAACATTAAATTACAAACAAGAAAAAGCGAATTCCAAAATTGTTTATATTTTCAGCCAGCCGAATGAATTTTTAAACAAAAATTTCAATTTTTAAGTAATCTTTTTTTCTTAAAATGAAGCTGGAAGAAAGATTTTCAAAGAAAATAATTGAAAATTCAACCAAGTAGTTGAATTTTTAAATACAAAAAAAATTTGAACCAAAAATTATAAATGAAAATTCGGCTGAATTACAATTTGTGGAAACTAATTATTTTATAAAAACATCAAAAAGCATTCGAAAACATCAATTTATAATATTTTTTTTCTTAATTTACAGGATTTCACAAAATTTTAGGAGAAGGTTGGGCCATTTTGCAAATGAATTTTTGATTTGATATTCAAGGCCTGTTATGATTCATGATACTGGGAAATTATTTTCATCAAAAGCAAGATTTTTCTATCTTCAACAATCTTTTGTAAACAATAACTCGAACAGGATACAGATCTGTATCGGAACGCGTTGTTGAACAAAATCCTTCAACAAAAACTGGCAACAGCTAAATATTGTGATTTAATAACCAAGGCTAGTTATGATTTATAATATTGGAAAATTATTTTCATTAACAACATCTCTAAACAAACACTGGTAAAAGCTAATCATTTTAATTTAACATTCAAGGCTAGTAATGATTCATAATATTCGGAAATTATTTTCATCAAAAGGAAGGTTTTTCTATCTTTAACAATCTTTTGTAAACAATAACTCAGAGAGGATACAGATCTGTATCAAAACGCGTTGTTAAACAACATCCTTAAACAAACACTGGTAACGGCTAGTTATATTAATTTGTTATTCAAAGCTAATTATGATTCATGATATTAAAAAATCATTTCGATTAACAACATCCCTAAACAGACGCTGGTAAGAGCTAATTATTCCGATTCGATATTCAAAGCTAGTTATGATTTATGAAATTGAAATATTATTTTTATCAAAAGAAAGATTTTTTTATCTTCAACAATCGTTTGTGAACAATAACTCGAAGAGGATAGAGATCTGTATCGGAACACGTTGTTGAACAACATCACTAAACAAACACTGGAACAGCTAATCATTGTGATTGAATATTCAAGGCCAGTTATGAATTATGATAGTGGAAAATTATTTTCATTAACAGCATCCCTAACCAAACACTGGTAAAAGCTAATTATTTTGATTTGAAAT
>CAKNXH010001421.1:52459-66708 GCA_932178445.1 Andricus quercusramuli
CAGTTATGATTTATGATATTGGAAAATTATTTTCATTAACAACATCCGATTCGATATTCAAGGCTAGTTATGATTTATGATATTGAAATATTATTTTTATCAGAAGGAAGATTTTTCTATCTTCAACAATCGTTTGTGAATAATAACTCGAAAAGGACAGAGATCTGTATCCGAACGCGTTGTTAAACAACATCACTAAACAAACACTGGAAAAGGCTAATTATTTTGATTTAATATTCAAGGCCAGTTATGATTTATGATATTGAAAAATTGTTTTCATTAACAACATCCCTAAACAAACACTGGTAACAGCTAATTATTCTGATTTAATGTTCAAGGCCAGTTATGATTTATGATATTGAAAAATTATTTTCATCAACAACATCCCTAAACAAACACTGGTAACAGCTTTTTGATTTGATATTAAAGTGTAGTTATGATTGATGATATTATAAAATCATTTCCGTTAACAACATCCCTAAAGAAAAACTGGTAACAGTTAATTATTTTGATCCAATAATCAAGGCTCGTTATGATTTATGATATTGGAAAATTATTTTCATTAACAACATGCCTAAAAACACTGGTAACGGCTAGTTATTTTGATTTAATATTCAAGGCTAGTTATGATTTATGACATTGGAAAATTATTTTCATTAGCAACATCCCTGAACAAACACTGGTAATAACTAATTATTCCGAATTGATATTCAAGGTTAGTTATGATTTATGATATTGAAAATTATTTCCATCAAAAGCAAGATTTTTCTATCTATAACAATGTTTTGTCAACAATAACTCGGAGAGGATACAGATCGGCTAGTTATTTTGATTTAATATTCAAGGCTAGTTATGATTCATGATATTGGAAAATCATTTTCGTTACCAACATCCCTAAACAAACACTCGTAACAGCTAATTATTTCGATTCGATATTCAAGGCTAGTTATGATTTATGATATTGAAATATTATTTTTATCAAAAGGAAGATTCTTCCATCTTCAACAATCGTTTGTGAACAATAACTCGAAGAGGATAGACATCTGTATCCGAACGCGTTGTTAAACAACATCACTAAACAAACACTGGAAAAGGCTAATTATTTTGATTTAATATTCAAGGCCAGTTATGATTTATGATATTGGAACATTGTTTTCATTAACAACATTTCTGAACAAACACTGGTAACAGCTAATTATTTTGATTTGATATTCAAGGCTAGTTGTGATTGTTGATATAAAAAAATAATTTTCATTAACAACATCCCCAGATAGACACTGGTAACAGCTAATTATTGTGATTCAATAATCAAGGCTTGTTATGATTCATGATATTGGAAAATTATTTTCATCAAAAGGAATGTTTTAATATCTTCAACAATCTTCTGTAAACAATTACTCGGAGAGGATACAGATCTGTTTCAAAACGCTTTGTTAAACAACATCCCCAAACAAACACTTGTCATAATCATTTTCATTAGCAACATCCCTGTACAGACACTGGTAACAGCTAATTATTTTAATTTTATATTCAAGGCTAGTTATAATTTATGATATTGGAAAATCATTTCTGTGAAAAGCAAGGTTTTACTATCTTTAACAATTTTTAATGAACAATAACTAAAAAAGAAAATATATCCATATCAAAACGCGTTGTTACACAACATCCCTGAACAAACACTGGTAACGGCTAATTATTTTAATTTGATATTCAAGGCTAGTAAGGATGCATGATATTGGAAAATTATTTCCATCACAAGGAAGGTTCTTCTATCTTTAACAATCTTTTGCGAATAATAACTCGAAGAGGATACAGATCTATATCGAAATGAGTTGTTAAACAAAATCCCTGGACAAACACTGGCAACAGCTACATATTGTGATTCAATAATCAAGGCTAGTTATGATTTATGATACTGGAAAATTATATTAATTAACAACATCTTTAAACAAACACTGGTAAAAGCTAATTATTTCGATTTGATATTCAAGGCTTGTTATGATTCATGATATTGGAAAATTATTTTCATCAGAAGGAATGTTTTAATATCTTCAACAATCTTTTGTGAGCACTGAGCAATAACTCGAAGAGGATACAGATATGTATCGAAACGCGTTGTTAATCAACATCACTATACAAACAATGGAATCCGCTAAATATTTGATTGAATATTCAAGGCTAGTTATGATTTATGACATTGGAAAATTATTTTCATTAACAACATCCCTAAGCAGACACTGGCAACAGCTAATCATTTTGGTTCAATAATCAAGGCTAGTTATGATTTATGATATTGGAAAATTATTTTCATTAACAACATCCCTAAACAAACACTGGTAAAAGTTAATTATTTCGATTTTATGTTCAAGGCTTGTTATGATTCATGATATTGGAAAATTATTTTCATCAAAAGGAATGTTTTAATATCCTCAACGATCGTTTGTAAACAATAACTCGAAGAGGATACAGATCTGTTTCACAATGCGTTGTTAAACAACATCCCTGAACAAACACTGGTAACGGCTAGTTATTTTAATTTAATATCCAAGGCTAGTTATGATTCATGATATTGGAAAATCATTTTCATTAGCAACATCCCTGTACAGACACTAGTAACAGCTAATTATTTTAATTTTATATTCAAGGCTAGTTATGATTGATGATATTAAAAAATCATTTCCATTACCAACATCCCTAAACAAACACTCGTAACAGCTAATTATTTCGATTTGATATTCAAGGCTAGTTATTATTTATGATATTGAAAAATTATTTTTATCGAAAGGAAGGTTTTTCTATCTTTAACAATCTTTCGTAAACAACAACTCGAAAAGGATACAGATCTGCATCAAAACGCGTTGTTAAACAACATCCCTAACCAAACACTGGTAACAGCTAATTATTTTAATTAAATATTGAAAGCAAGTTATGATTTATGACATTGGAAAATTGTTTTCATTAACAACATCCCTAAACAGTCACTGGTAACAGCTAATTATTTCGATTTGATATTCAAGGCTAGTTATGATTCATGATATTGAAAAATTATTTGTATCAAAAGGAAGATTTTTCTATCTTCAACAATCGTTTGTGAACAATAACTCGAAGAGGATACAGATCTGTATTGAAACGCGTTGTTAAACAACATCACAAAACAAACTCTGGAAACAGCTAATTATTTTGAACGCGTTTAGGGACGGAACGCGTTGTTAATCAACATCACTAAACAAACACTGGAATCCGCTAATTATTTGATTGAATATTCAAGGCTACTAATGATTCATGATGCTGGGAAATTATTTTCATTAACAACATCCCTAAACAAACACTGGTAACAGCTAATTATTTTAATTTGATATACTAGGCTAGTTATGATTGATGATAATAAAAAATCACTTTCATTAACAACATTTGTAAACAGACACTGGTAACAGCTAATTATTGTGATTCAATAATCAAAGCTGGTTATGATTTATAATATTGGAAAATTTTTTTCATTAACAACATCCCTAAACAAACACTGATAACAGCTAATTATTTTGATTCAATAATCAAAGCTAGTTACGATTTATAATATTGGAAATTTTTTTTCATTAACAACATCCCTGAACAGTGAACAAACACTGGTAACAGCTAATTATTGTAATTCAATAATCAAGGCTAGTTATGATTCATGATATTGGACAATCATTTTCATTAGCAGCATCCCTGTACAGACACTGGTAACAGCTAATTATTTTAATTTTATATTCAAGGCTAGTTATAATTTATGATAATGGAGAATTATTTCTATGAAAAGCGAGGTTTTTCTATCTTTAACCATTTTTAATGAACAATAACTAAAAAAGAAAATATATCCATATCAAAACGCGTTGTTACACAACATCCCTGAACAAACACTGGTAACGGCTAATTATTTTAATTTGATATTCAAGGCTAGTAAGGATGCATGATATTGGAAAATTATTTTCATTACAAGGAAGGTTCTTCTATCTTTAACAATCTTTTGCGAATAATAACTCGAAGAGGATACAGATCTATATCGAAATGAGTTGTTAAACAAAATCCCTGGACAAACACTGGCAACAGCTACATATTGTGATTCAGTAATTAAGGCTAGTTATGGTTTATGATATTGGAAAATTATTTTCATTAAGAACATTCCTAAATAAACACTGGTGAAAGCTAATTGTTTCGATTTGATATTTAAGGCCTGTTATGGTTCATGATATTGGAAAATTATTTTCATCAAAAGGAAGGGTTTTCTATCTTTAACAATCTTTTGTAAACAACAACTCGAAAAGGATACAGATCTTTATAAAAACGCGTTGTTAAGCAACAACCCTAAACAAACACTGGTAACGGCTAATTACTTTAATTTAATATTTAAGGCTGATTATGATTTATGATATTGGAAAATTATTTTCATTAACAACATCCCTACATAAACACTGGTAACAGCTGATTATTTCGACTTGATATTTAAGGCTAGTTATAATTTATGATATTGAAAAATCATTTCTATAAAAAGCAAGGTTTTTCTATCTTCAACAATTTTTTGTGAACAATTACTCGAAGAGGATAGAGATCTGTATCGGAACGCATTGTTAATCAACATTACTAAACAAACACTGGAATCCGCTAATTATTTGATTGAATATTCAAGGCTAATTATGATTTATGATATTGGAAAATGATTTTTTTAACAACATACCTAAACAAACACTGCTAAAAGCTAATTGTTTCGATTTGATATTCAAGGCTTGTTATGGTTCATGATATCGGAAAATTATTTTCATCGAAAGGAAGGTTTTTCTATCTTCAACAATCGTTCGTAAACAATAACTCGAAGAGGATAGAGATCTGTATCGGAACGCGTTGTTTAACAACATCACTAAACAAACACTGAAAACAGCTAATTAATTTATTTAATATTCAAAGCTAATTATGATTCATGATATCGGAAAATTATTTTCATCGAAAGGAAGGTTTTTCTATCTTCAGCAATCGTTTGTAAACAATAACTCGGAGAGGATACAGCTCTGTATCAAAACGCGTTGTTAAGCAACATCCCTAAACAGAAACTGGTAACAGCTAATTATTTTAATTTAATATCCAAGGCTAGTCATAATTTATGATATTGGAAAATTATTTCTATGCAAAGCAAGGTTTTTCTATCTTCAAAAATGGTTTGTGAACAATAACTGAAGAAGGAATCAGATATGTATCGAAACGCGTCGTTAAACATCACCAGACAAACACTGGTAGCAGCTGATGATGAATATTCATTTACTTGTTAATGTTGACTTGTTAATATTACATGTCGTATTTCTGAAATAATGAGACAATCAAGAGACACTTGAGGGTCGTACTTCAACAGTTTAATGTTTTAAACGTAAAGCTGCAAATGGTCGGGACAGTGCTTAAAACTTGTCGACTCGTGAATAGTAACCACAACAACTAATGAAATTCAAACAAGTTAGTTGCACATAGTTATGTATGCCGCAATACCAAAGTTAGGTTTTCAGAACTGTTGAACGACTTTGCTTTCCGCGTGATCACGTTTGTATAATATAATCTGCAGTGTTCTGGAAGGTGATACTAAAATTAGATTATTTCAAAATTAATATTAATATTAAAAGTAAAATAAAATTCATTAATAATAACGAAATAAATTCATTTAAATAGAATAATATAAATACAATATTAAATTCAATATAAAACTCCTAGAATTTCTAAGAGTATAAGAGTTCAAGTCAAAATGTATTTTCATCAAAATAGCTGAATTTTTAGATTTTTTTTTTACCTTCAAGAAAATTGTTTAGTATGTTACCTGATGATCAATTTTTTAATTCTTTCTTGTATTTGAAGAATTTTTATTTTTTCTCTGTTTTACAAACACTAACACTGAACTTCGTTTTTATAAAAATAAGGTCTATATAGCCCAAAGATTTAACCATTTGATTAAAAATGTAACTGTATGTGGTTGAAGTTATTTCTTTTTGGTTCCAAAATGCGACCATTTAGTTGAAATTTTTTTTCGAAGGTTGAAAATTCAACTATTTAGTTGAAAAATCATATTTTTTGTTCAAAAATTCATTTTTTTTTAGTTCAAAAGTCATCTGTTTTTCACAACTTTCATCTTTTTAGCTTGAAAATTTAACTCTTTCTTTGTAAAATTAATCTCTTTTGATGGAAACTTATAGCCTTTTTTTGAGAATTCAACTATTTTTTTAAAATGCAATATATTGCGACACAAAATCTTAATTCTTCATTATGGAATTCAATATGGCAAATAAACATTAATTTCAGCAAAACGAATTTATTTACCCATTTTCGTGAAAAATTACACTATTTCCCTTGTGTTGTGAGCAAACAAATTTTTTTGTTTGAAAAATTTATTTCAAATAAATAATTGCTTCTAGAATGTGATACTCCTTCTTTCATTTTTTATTCTTCTTAGTTATAAATTTTATTATTTATTTTAATTAGATTTTTAATTTAAAAGTTCATCTTTTTTTTCCGTAGAAATATTGCATCTTTCTGGGATAAAAATGCAACTTTTTTGTTCGCATTTCAACTGTTTCCTACAAAATTTACTTTTCATTTAAAATTTGTATTTTTCTGTAGAAAAGTCTATTGAAATCCTTCTGGATGAAAATTCAACTATTTTTTAAAAGTTTTTTTTAATTCATCTGGTTCAGAAAAAATATTTCACCTTTCTTGAATAAAAATGCAACTATCTGGTTGAAAATTCAACTCTTTCTTGAAAATTTGTTTTTCTGATTTCTTTTGGTTGAAAATTCTGCTGTTTTGTTTTAAATCGAACTATTTTGTAGGAAATTTACTTTCTAATTAAATTCAATATTTTTCTGTTGAAAGAAAAACTGAAATCTTTTCTGGATGAAAATTCAACTATTTTTTTGAAATGTTTTTTTTTTTAATAAAAAAATTATCTGTTATAAGAGCATCTTTCTTGAATAAGAATGCAAATGTTCGGTTGAAAATAACACTATTTTGTTTAAAAAAGTCATACCTTTGTCTGGAAATTCAACTGTTTTGTTGGAAATTTAACAATTTCGTAGAAAATTAAAATTTTGTTTTAAATTCATATTTTTGCGTTAAAAAATGTTTTAGTTCAAATTTCATCTTTTTTGGATAAAAATTCAACTATTTGGTAGACCATTCAACTATTTCGTTGAAAATTCATCCCTTTCGGTTGAAAAAATTCGTCTTTTTGAATGAAAAGTTCAATTTCCTACCGGGAAAACTATTTTTTGTTAAAAAATTTATATTTTGGTCTTGAAAAGTCAACTTGAATCTTCTGGATGAAAATTCAACTATTTTTTTGAAATTTATTTTCTTTTTGAATAAAAATTCATCTGTTTCAATAGAAATTTAATCTTTTTTGGATAAAAATGCAATTTTTCGGTTGAAAATTCAACACTTTTTTGAAATTTTTTTTTTCTGATTTCAAAACTCACATGCTTTAGCAGAAATTACATCTTTTCTGGATGGAAATTCAACTATTTTTTTGAAATTATTTTTCAATTAAAAATTCATCTGTTTCTTGAATTAAAATGTAACTTTTTGATTAAAAATAAAACTTTTTTGTTAAAAAGTCATACTTTTGGTTGGAAATTTAACTGTTTTGTTGAAAATTTAACTATTTCGTAGAGAATTTATTTTTTTGTTTTTAATTCATATTTTGGTGTTAAAAAATGTTTCAGTACTTTCATCTTTCTTGGATGAAAATTCAACTATTTGGTGGAGAATTCAACTATTTTGTTAAAAATTAATCCCTTTTGATTTCAAAAATTCGTCTCTTCGGATGAAAATTTCAATTTTGTTAGTAGAAACTTACTTTTTGTTTGAAAATTCATATTCTGATTTCGAAAAGTCAACTGGAATCTTTTCTGGATGAAAATTCAACTATTAAAAAAAAAATTTCTTTTCTGAATAGAAATTCATCTGTTTCAAGAGAAATTTCATTTTTTTTCATAAAAATGGAACTGTTGGGTAGAGAATTCAACAAATTTGTTAAAAAGTCACCCTTTTTGCGTAAAAATTCGTCTTTTTTGGATTGAAAATTAAATTTTTCTCGTGGTAACACATGTCTTGGTTAGAAATTAATATTTTGATCCGGAAAAAGTCAACTAAAATCTTTTTTAACCGAAAATTCAACTATTTTTTTTTCAAATTTATCTTTTTGATTTAGGAATTCATCCGCTCTGATAGAAATTCCTTTTTTTTTTAAAGAAAATGCAACTTTTTGGTTAAAAATTATTCTTTTTTGCTCGAGTATTCAACTATTTTATTTGGAAGATTTCGTTGAATCAATTTGTTAAGAAATCATTTTTTTTAAGAGTCATATTTTTAGTTGAAAATTCATCTCTTCGGGTGAAAGTTCAATTACTTTGTTGGAAATTAATTTTTTAAATTAAAAATTCAACTACTTGGGGAAAAGTTTAACTATATTGTTGAAAATTTATATTTTTCATTGAAGAATTTGGTTAAAAATTTAACTGTTTAGTCGACAAGTATTTTTTTGTTTTAAAATTAAATTTTCAACTAAAAATGTAATTTTTTTTTCGAAAGGTTGATCTTTTTTAGTTAAAAATTCTTCTTTTCAGGAAAAAAAAAATTTTCTTGGTTTAAAAATTCTTTTTTGTTATGTAAAAATGCATCACTTTCGTGGGAAAATAATTTTTTGCTGAAGTCATGTTTTTTGTTTGTAAATTCAATTTTTGTAGAGAAAATTTGTCTTTTGGCTTGCAGGTTCAACAATTTAGGTATCATTTTTCTTTTTTAGGTGAAAAATCTTTCTTTGTTGAAAATTCGTCTTTTTGGTCTTGAAAATCTTTTTTTTTTAATATAATATTTTTTGATTGAAATATAAACTATGACACTTGTTGTTGGGAAATTATATTTTTAGGTAGAAAATACAACTATTATGTTGAAAATTTAACTATTATGTTAAAAATTTAACTATTTTGTCAAAAATTCAAGTATTTTGTTGAAAAGCCATCTTTTATAGTAGGAAAGACATTTTTTGTTTAAAATAAATTATTAAATTTGAAATTTGTATCTGAAATTCTGTTTTATTTCGTTTATGAAAGATTATATGTTAAAATTATTTTAAAAAAAAATAATATCAGAGAACTTTCTCTTAATTCGTGTGAAAGGAATGAAATTAAATTTTTTCAAGTCACAAATTTCTGAAGAAAGGATTCTGCATTAATCTTGAATGCGGATAATATAAAGTATCGCGTAAGTGGGTGGAGGGAGCGCACAGAAAGTTGGTGACAAGAGTGATTTACGTAGCAGTTACGTCTTCGCTTTCCCCTTGTAAATTTTTATTTTATTGCACCTTTTCAAACACGATTCACGTGGTGAAAAATTATATCAGATGATATCACATATTCAGTAGGCGATTTATTGTTCAAATATTTAAAGAAATCAAATTGAAAATTGAAAAAAAAATTAATTGTAGTAAAGTTTCTGAATTGTTCCATTTGTAACTGCCCACAAATTCAAGAAAAAAAAATTATGAAAATTTTTAATTTTTTTAATTGAAAAAAAAATTTTGATCCACTGATTCACTTGAAAAAATAGATTTTCAAACAAGCAGATAACTGTGAAATGGTTATTTATTTCTTTTTTTTATATCCACTAAAATCATCAATCAAATATAATTTTTCAATTTTAGGGGGAAAATGATTTTTTTTTTCAAAATAAAAATTTCAAAAAACTATTGTATTTATTTTCTTGAAGCTTTGAAAACCCAAATGTAGGCTAAAATTAGATTCGGAAATTTAAATAAAGGAAGTATCGTCATTTTGTTTTTAAAGTGATATAAATATAATTTTCCAAATTCTTTGAAAAATTCGAGACAGTTTGGAAGATATTCGGGACTCTCAGAAATTTAAAAGAAATAAAAAAATACTTTATAAATTTTCGGAAATCAAAAAAAGTTTGAAAATATTTCTAATCTCCTTCACAATTCCTAAATATTTTTTCAACTGATTCTAATGATTTCTACAATTTTGAATAATCTTTCAAAATTAAAAAAACTGCATTAGAAACTTTTCAGATCATTATTCCATTATTTATTTATTATTTTAACAATTTTTTATTCTTCAGATTCCGGATTTTTTAAGATCGTTAAAAATTATCAGAAATAATATTATTCAAGAATTTTTCAATTTGAAATTTAGAAATTTTCAGCAATTTTTTAGTCGATCTACATTTCGTTTATAATTTTATGAAAGTTTTTCAAATTTTGAATGGATATCGAAATTATTTCTAAGCTTCTAATTATATGTTTAAATAATGATTTACATTTTTCTTAGCATTATTTAAAAATGTTGTAAACTTAGAAAACTTGTCTTAAAATCTCAGAGATTCATTTTGAACAATTTTAGAAATATTTAAAATGTTTAAAAACCTTTTTAAATATTATCTTTTGATTACTTTTTAAGAAAAAAATCATTTGAAGTTTTTCTAACTAAAAATACTAAGAAAATTCATTTATTACCTTAAAACCTTTCAAAATCATTAAAAAGCTTCAAAATTTTATTTCCGAATTTTCAAAAATCTACATTTTGTTTGTATTTTCAAAAATTTGCATATTCAAAAAATGCTGCAAAATTGAAAAAATTGTTTAAAATCTTTGAGATTCTTTTTCAACAGTTTTTTAAATATTTTTGAATATTTGTAAATCTTTTTAATAGAATATAAATAATAGAATAATTATGATATGAATGAAAAATTCATGAATATAATATAAATAATTTCAATTGAAAATTCAACTCTTTGGGTGCAAATTTATGTATTTTTTTTTCGAAAAATTGCTCCTTGTGGTAAGAAAATAATATTTTTTCGAAAAATTGCTCTTTTCGGTGAGAAAATAATATTTTTTCTTGAAATTTATATTTTTGTTTGGAAATTCAGCTATCCTGGTGAGAAATTTCATTTATTTTGTTGAAAACGTTTTTTTTTTCCTGTGAAAAAATAAATTTATTTTGTGGCAATTTAACTATTTGGTTGAAAATTAAACTATTTTGTTAAAAATTCAATTTTTTCTTGATAAATTATTAATTTTTTTAATTAAAAATGTGAAGGTCGATAGTTTAGCAATTTTTTTTTAAAATTCATGTTTTTATTGAAAATTCATCTACTCAGTGAAAAGTTCAACTAGATTGTTAAAAATTGATTATTTTGTTGAAGATGTTTTGATAGCTCAAAATTCATCTCTTTGTTTGAAAATGCAACTTTTTTGTTGAAAATTCCTTGTTTTTGGTGAAAACCTAATTTTTTTCATTTTTTAATGAATATATTTTATTCGAAAATTTATATTTTTTAGTTAAAATCTAATCTAATTTGGTGATATTTGAATAATTTTGTTAAAAAATATCCATATTAGTTGAAAAATGTTTTGTCCGATATTCGTCCGTTTGGCTGAGGATTCAACAATTTTGTGGAAAATTCGTCTTTTTGGGTTAAAATATCAAATATTACATTCCTTGTTGTCAATTTCTTGAAAAATTAGGAAGAATTTTGAAAATTCATCTCTGGTTGAATATTTTACTATTAAAAAAAAAAGGTTCCATTTGGATGAAAATCTTTGTCTAGAAAATTCAACTATTCTACTTGAAGATTCATATTTTCAGTGAAAAATGTATCTTCTTGATTAACAATATAAATGTGTTAAGGAAAATTAATTCAGTCTTTGGTTTTTTGATTAGTAAAATTTATATTTTTTAGTTGAAAATTTATGTATTTACATGAAAATTCGTCTTTATCAATAGAGAATCAATTTCTCTGGTTAAAAATTCAACTACTTGGTTTGAATTTTATTTATATTTTGTCGAGAATTCAAAGTTTTTGTTAAAAAGTAATCGAGAGTAATTTCATGTAATATGTAGCTCATAAATTTATAATTTTCATTATTTACCCCTGAAGTGACACTTTTTCAACCTAGGGAGAAAAATTACATTTTTTCTACCTAGGGAGAAAAAGTAAATTTTTTCTCCCTATGACGTCATCATTCTCGAAAAGCTCTATTTTAGCCCCACTTTACAGTGTACAGAAAAGATCTGATCCATGAATGTGTTATATAGTCTTATTCCTGAATGACCTTTTAAATTGTAAATTTTTAAATAATATAAATTCTATAAACTATCGTGAATCCATTTCTTTATGAAACAAATGAATTTCACTCATGCAAGTGATTTCCGTGCGATCCTGAGAGATCGCGAGGGATAGATAATGGGCGGTGAAGGCTGATGGATGATAATAAAGACAGAGAGACAAGCTGCTCTCTGGGATAGGTTTGAGGCCTTCACCAGAGACAGAGGTGGTAGAGGAGGCAGAGGAAGAGGCAGAGGCGGTATGCTCGTACTTGTTGGCTTTGAGAGGAAGAGGGAAATAATTCTGGTGAACGCCCTCACCGCCTTGACCTCCTCGACCTCTGCTGGTACCCAGGAGACCTGGGACCAGATTCCTTCGAGACGATCGCTAGTTACTATAGGCATAGCTTCAGCAACGGCTCATAAGTATCTTAGTACCTACCTTCTTTCTTTCTTTCTTGCTTTCCTTTCTTTTTTCCTCCCTCTATCATCTCAACCTGATACCGGATACATTTATCCTCCCCATACAACTCTGAGTCTCTGACCTTGATTTTTCCTCAAAAGCAGATGAATGATTTAAATCCTCTTCTTGCGGCTTCATTTTTCCTCCTACCAGCTTCCTGCTATCCGAACAAGCCTCTTTTTCTTTACTACATATATATATATTTTATGGATATGGCAAAATCTACACGAACTGCTGCACGATTCTTGCTTAAAGAGATGTAAGGGCCATTAAATATTAAATTATACCTCGAGAAAATCTTCTCATAGATGATGTTTTCAATCATGGAGAAAAAAGGTGGAAGAGAGAAGGGATTAGACAATTTTTGGAATAATCCATCCCAATTTAAAAATGTCTAAACCTTCCTACTTTCCACTAGCAGGGTAGGGCGAACAGGGAAGTGAAGTAGGAGAAGTGCAGGAAAATGAGAAGAGGGAAAGTAGGGGAAGTGAGGGGAGGGGAAGTAACAGAAATGAGAAAAGAGGGAATAGGGTCGTGAGAAGAAATGAGGGGAGGAGAAATAGCAAAACTAGGGGGGAGTAAGGGGAGGGAAGTAACAGTGGGGAAAATGAGAGAAGGGGAACTATGGGAAGTGAAGGGAGGGTGGGAAGTATGGGAAATGAGTGGAAAGGTTGGGTAGGTAATTAGGAAAAGGAGAGTATTGGCTGGGGAAGTGAGGAGAGGAGGACGTATGCGAGAAAGAAGTTGCCCCTTTTTCTTTACTACACACACACACACACACACACACACACACACACACACACACACACATATATATATATATATATACATATATATATTTTTTTTATGGATATGGTAAAATCTACACGAACTGCTGCACGAGTTCTGCTCGAAGAGATGTCAAAGAGAAATTGAATTATATCTCGAGAAACTCTTCTCATAGGTGATGTTTCTAATCATGGAAAAAAAGCAGAAGAGAAAAGGGATTAGAAAATTCTCGGAATCCATTCCAATTTCAAAATGTCTAAATCTTCCTACTTTTCACTAGCAGGGTAGAGCGAAGGAGGAAGTGAGGGGAAATGAAGGGAAGAAAGTAGGAGAAATGCAGGAAAATGAGGAGAGGTAAAGTAGGGGAAGTGGTGGTAGGGGAAGTAAGAGAAATGAAAGGAGGGGTAATAGGGTCGTTAAAAGAAATGAGGGGAGGAGAAATACCAGAAGTGGGGGGATAGGGGGAGGGAAGTAAAAGTGGGAGAAATGAGAGAAGGAGAACAACGGGATGTGAGGGGAAGGGAAATGAGGGGTATGGGAAATGAGTGGAACTCTGGGGTAGGTGATTAAGAAGAGGAGAGTTTTGGCTGCAGAAGTGAGTGGAGGAGGCCGTAGACGAGGAAGAAGTTGGGAAAGGGAACGAATAAGCAAAAGTTGAACCTTGATTTTTCCTCAAATGTAGATCAATAATTTGAGTGCTCTTCTTGCGTCTTCATTTTCCTTCTGCTGCACGTTTCTTGCTTGGAGAGTTGTGAAGGGCATCAAATATTAAATAATACCTCGAGAAACTTTTCTTCTAAGTTACGTTCCTAATCGTTGAAGAAGAGGTACAAGACAGAAGGGATTAGCAGAAGTTTAGTTGACTGATGTAAGGGTGGGGGGTAGGG
>CAKNXH010001421.1:68144-88310 GCA_932178445.1 Andricus quercusramuli
GAGAGAGAGAGAGAGAGAGAGAGAGAGAGAGAGAGAGAGAGAGAGAGAGAGAGCTTATGGAAGGTAAAGTAGTGGAAACAATTGGAGGGGAAGTAAGGGTTATTAGAGGATGAAATAATGATAAGAAGTGATGTAAGGGGATATAAGGTGAGCGGAAGTGAGAAAAGTGAACGAATGGATAGAAGGTGAATTAGAGGAAATGAGGATAGGAAATAAGGAAGGGAGCAGGAGGAAATGAGGGGACAGGGGATGTTAGGAGAGATTCTGGGTGAGGAAGTGAAGAAAAGGGTAGTGTTGTCTCGGGAAGTAAGGAAGTTAGAAACGAGATAAGGAAATAGTTAGGGGAAGTAGCGGAAGAACAGGAAATGACGGAGGAAAAAGTGATGGAACTGTCTGGTGGGAATGTAAGGTAAATGATGTGGAGGAAGTAGTAGGAATCGTCAGAGGAAAAGTATGGGAAATGATAGAAGGGGAAGTAGTGGAAATTATGGAACCGAAAATCATATAAAATGACGGGAAATGAAGCTGGATGAGAAAAGGGAAGGTAGGGGAAGTAGAGGAATTGATGGGAAGTGAATTACGGGAAATGTGGAAAGTGGGAATAGGGAATTAAGAAAACTAATGGCAGGAGATATAAAGGAAACGAGGGAGAATGAGAAGAGGTTAAATGAGATGAGGTACGGTAGAAGAAGTGGGCGGAAACGAGAGAAGAGGGAGTATGGAAGTAATGGGTGGGGAACCAGGGGTTGTGTGGTGCGAGGGGAAAAAGTGGAAATGATGGGACGGAAAGTAAGGGAAATTATGGAAGAGAAAGTAGTGGAAATGATTGGTGGGGAAGTAAGAGAAATTATGTAAGAAGAAGGAGTAGAAACCATTCTAGGAAAAGTGAGGGAAGTAAAGGGAGGAGAATTGGTGGAAATTATGCGAAGGAAAGTGATGCGCAATGATAGAAAAGAAAGTCAAATGGGAGAAGGGAATGTATTAGAGTAGTATAAAGTAGAATGTAGTAAGGTAGTAATACAGTGAAGGAACTGATAACAGATGTAGTAGGGGAAATAAGTTGCGTGAAAGCAGAGAAGTAAGGGAAACTGCGGCGAGAAGTTATAGAGGAAATAAGTAAAAACAAAAGGAGGCTAAATAAAAAGAGGGGCGGTAGGAGAAGTGGGCGAAAGTGAGAGAAAAGGATGTATGGAAAGTGATGGCAGGGGTACTAGGGAAATTGTGAGAGAAGTGAGAAAAGGGGAAGTATATGAGGAAATAATGAGAGTAAGTAGGGAAAGAACCATAAATGATGGGAGGGATATCGTAAATAATTGGTGGGGATGTGAGGGAAATAATGGGAGAAGTAGTGGAAATCACTCGAGAAGTAAAAGAAATGATGGAGAGGGAAGTAGTGGAAATTATGGGATGGGAAGTGATAGAAAATGAAGCGCAATGAGAGAAGGAAGAAGTAAGGGAAGTAAAGGAACTGATAAAAAATGAATGAGGGTGAATAAGGAGAAATGAGAGGAGGGTGAATGAGGAGAGGGGTGGTAGAAGAAGTGGGTAGAAATGAGGGAAGAGGAAGAAAGTGATGGCTGGGGAAGTGAAGAAGGGCGAAAGTTTCTCAGGGAAAAGATGGGGCCAGTAGAGGTGAAGAGAAGATTGAAGGGTGGAGAGGGGAAGTAGGAGTGGAAAGGGGAAGTGGGGTTGGGAAGGGGAAGGGGAAGTAAGTGTGGAAAGAGGAAGCCCTTATAGAATTTGGAAGTTATATTTTGTGTTTAACTTCTCTACAGACGCTAATTCCTGAAAGTTTATTATGAACTTGAAGTTGTCTAGTCAATTTTGCATAACGATATCCATAAATTCTGAAGGCGTTTAAGGCTCAAGCAAGCTCTCTGTGGAGTTTGGGCTAATTAGTAATTACGGACACATATCTGAAGCTCCTGAAGGTTCTTACATCTGAGATTCTCATCTCGTTGCTCGATTGCCTCGGTAACGAAGAGATTCAACGTAACATTCTGGCATCCTTCCATTTCTCTGCCCCTGGCTCCTCTTCAGCTTCAGCATCAGCATCAGCTTCACTCCCATTCTCATTAACGATCGTGTACAAGTACATACGAGAGGAAGAAGGGTCGAAGGTTCGCGGCGAGTTTCCTACATCCTCGCGGAAAAAGGGAAAATGGAAAGAAGCAAACTTTTGCGATTCTTGGATCACTTGGGGGCATTCGAGATCCTTAAGGTGTTATTATCTGTCCATCTCTCGTTGCGAGATTATACTCGGCATAGACATAGAGCACGCACAGTAAGCTGGTGCACGTAACTCGGAAGATAGTACCTTAATTTCGTTCTTTTTCTTCGGATGAAATGCACGTAATTGTAATGGAGTGCAAAAATTCCATTCAGGGAGTTCAGAGCTGCTGTGAAAGAAGAATGAAGGATGGATCTCTGAATTACAAGATTAGAAAATTTCAAATGTGGAATCAGAAATGGTAAGCTTAAAGAGGGGCAGAAAAGGGCACAGTGGTAAAAACCAGGAATTTTGTTTTAAAAAGATGTCCATAAGCAAGGGGGGGATTTTTTTTCAATTCAACTTAGCACCCCTACAATTTTTTTTTTTACGGGGACAATGACCTCTGATTTGTTTCAGAATTTAAAAAATATGCAGAGGTCGCTCAAGGTATTTCAGGTCAAAAATTCTCATTCATAATTAAATTGACGCTATTCATTTATTCTGATTGATGATTTCTGACGCGTATGAATTTTGTTCTTTACAAGTCAATATTCTACTCAGATTTATCCCAGATTTTTACAATGACCTTTAAAGGTGACGAAAGGTCCATTCCTCAATAAAATGTTGATTCAATGGAATTTTCTCCAGTTTTTTTTCTGTAGAGAAGCAGTGTCAATTTATTCCTATGAGCAAAAAAAAATTAGTCAAGTTGTTTGATAAATGCTTGTCATATTATTTGAAGGATATTCAAAGTCATTTTGTAAAAAATGAGCTTTTTGTAAATTGTGGTAATGAAAAAATTGCGCTGCGATATCCTTCTGTTCTTAATTTTTATATTTTTAGTTTTAAGCAAAATTTGAAAGAAATGTTCACCATGAAAAATAAAAAATGTTTGAATGACCATTTTTCGCAAAATGACCCCGAATGACCCACAGTAATATTACTCGCACTTATTAAACCTTTTGACTGATTTTTTTGCAAGGAATAAATTGAAACGGTTTCTCAAGAAAGAACTAAAGAAAATTGTTATTGAATCAAAATTTTTTATTAATAAATGACCTTGAGTAATAAATAGCGTCAATTTAATTAGAAATGAGCATTTTTGACCAGAAATGGCCTTGAGCGACCTCTAAATTTTTTTTTTCAATTCTGAAAAAAATTAGAGGACATTTACATGGCAAAAGGAACAATTTGTATGGGTACCAAGTTGAATTGAAAAAAAAAAATTTGGTCAAAAATGCATCTTTGTTTATTGAAAGTTCAACTACTTTGATAAAGGGATCTTTTCTAGTAGAAAATTAAACCGCTTTATTAAAAAATTGTTTCCTTGGGCTAAAAATTTCATCTTTCATGGTAGAAAATTAATGTTTTTGTTGAAAATTTAACTATTTAGTTAATAATTTTTTTTACAAATTCATTTTCTTGCTAAAAATTTAACTATTCTGTTATTTATACAACTACTTAGTTAAAAATTAATTTTTTATGTTCAAAATGCGTCTTTTTTAGTTAAAAATTCACCTCTTGAAATAGAAAATTTGTTTGTTTGAAAATTCTTTTTATTTTGACTTGAAATCTCAGGAACCAAATGATTGATATTTCAATCAAAAAATGAATTTCCAATCAAGAAGAATAATTCACTTAAGAAAAAAAATTTTCAACAAAATAAATCCAATTGAATAGTCGAACTTTTAACAAAACTGAATACATTTTCCACCAAAAATGGAATAGTTAAAATTTTAGTTTTAAAATCAATTTTGCACAATAAAAAAACGAATTTTAAACAAAATAGTTACATCTTTAAGGGGGAAAAAAATAAATTTTCAACTAAAAAGATGACTCATCGAGCAATTAAATGAATTTTTAACAATTCTTGGCTATTTTTGACAAAACAATAAATTTATAAAGTTTCAAGTCAAAATAATAGCATTTTCAACCCAAAAAATTTTCTATCAAAAGAGGTGAATTTTCCACTCAAAAAGACAAGAAAAAATTTGAACAAAAACAAAAAGTTATTTTTAACTAAACAGTTGTATTAACAACCGAATATTTGAATTTTCAAGCAAGAGATAAATTTTAAATGAAATATTTAAACTTTTAACCAAATATTAAAATTTGTAGGCAAACAAGAATAATTTTTTCAAAAATAGTTCATTTCTCAACAAAAACGTTAATTTTTCAACCAAAAATCAAAGCGTGAAATTTTCAGTTTAGAAAATTAAATCTGAATAAAAAAAGGGTTCTTAGCTACATAAATTCAACGAAAAATACGTTTTTTTAACCAAATAGTTGAATATTTAACGATCAAGATGAATTCCCAATAAACATGACTAATTTTCTATTAAAAAAAAACACAAAAAATTAATTTTTTGCCAAAAGAAAATAAATTTTCAACCAAATAGATGATTTTTTAATCAAATAAAAAAAATTGATTTAAAATGATGAATCTTTAACAAAAGAAAAAAAAATTCAACCAAATAATTAATATTTCAACCACAACCATGAATATTTTCAATTAAGAGGATCAATTTTCTGCCAAAAAGCGAATTTTTAACAAAATACATAAATTTCCAACAAGAAAATGGTACATTTCAAGTGAAAAAATTAAATTTCAAACCAAAAGGAAAAGAATTTACAATTAAAATAATAAATCGCAAACAGCGAGAAATGAATTCTCAACCAAATAATTTATATTTCAATCAGAAAGAAGAATTTTCAGTTAAGAAGATTAATTTTCTACCGAAAAACAAAAGAAATTCATTTTTAACCCAAAAGAAAACTTATCTGCAACAAAATAAATCAATTTTTTAATCAATTAAAAAAATTTTTAATAGAAATAATTAATCTTTAACAAAAAACTGAATTTTTAACCAAATAATTGATATTTCAATCGAAAGGACGAATTTTCAATCAAGAAAATAACTTTTGTTGGAAAACAAACCAATTTTGAACAAAATATATAAGACTTCTAATTAAAAGATAAGTCTTCAAATAAAAATTTAACAGTTAATTTTCAGTTCAAACAATTATTTTTCAAATCAATATTCAATTAGGAAAATTAATTTTCTATCAACAAGCAACATTTTGAACCAAATAGTTGAATTTTTAATTGAAAAAGGCATTTTTCAAACCAAAAATCAAATCGTCAAATTTTCAATTTAAAAAATCCATTCTCAAGAAGAAAAAAGAATTTTTAACCATTTGAATTCAACCAAAAGCATGAATTTACAACCAAATGGTTGAATTTCTAACTTATTAAGAAAAAAATATTCAACCAAAAATGCATTAGTGCAATCTTCAGAGAAAAAGTTAATTTTTATGAAGAACAAAATAATACTAAGCGGTTGAATTCTTAACCAAGAAAAATGCATTTTTAACCAAATAGTTTAATTTTCAATCAAGAAGAAGAATTCTCACTAAAAAGTTTAATTTTCTACCACAAGCACGAGTTTTTAATAAAATACTTCAATGTTCAAATAAATTGTTGAATTTTCAAGCCAATAACATGAAATTTCTACAAAATAGTTGAATTCTCGACGCAAAAATATAAACTTTTTACTAAAAGACGCCAAAAAGACGAATTTTGTAAAATAATAGCAGAATTCTCAATTTAAACAAATTGATATTCAACCAAAAAATTGCATTTTCAACCAATGAAAATTAATTTTCAACCAAGAAAATTAATTTTTTACCCAATAGTATCCGGTGGTACCAAAAATATCAACAAAATATATAATTTTCAACAATATTGTTGAATTTATAGCCGAAATGATAAATTATCAACAAAACAGTAGCCTTTTTAACTAAAAAATATGACTTATTAACAAAAAAGTCAATTTTTTACAAAATGGTTGAATTTTAAATAAAATGTTTTAATTTCTAATCAAATTGTTGAACTTTTAAAGTAAGAATACCATATCAGAAAAATTTCAGTAGTTCAAAATTTAATTATCTGGTCGAAAATTGATCTTTTTTCGTTCAAAATTCAACTACTTGTTTAAAAATTCAACTTTGTTGAGAATATATTTTTTTGTTGAAGATTCATCACTTTAGTTAAAAATCCATCTCTTTGTTTCGAAATTCAACTATTTTGTTGATCGTAAATTTCTAAACTGAAAATTTACCTATTCCAGCTGCAGATTCATCATTCCAATTGAAAAATTAATTTTTAACTGAAAATTAAACTATTTCTGTTAAAAGCTCATTTTACATAGTTTGAGATTCATCGCGTGTGCTGAAAATTTATAATTTCAATTTGAAAATTGGATTAAGTATTTTCCAATCAAACAAAATTCAACATAATACTTGCATTTTTAAACTAAAAATATCATTTTTTAACAAAAAAGGAAGTAGTAGTTGAATTTTTATTCGAAAGAATCAATTTGCAACAAAACAACTAATTTTCTACAAAACACCGAAGAATTTGATTTTTTAACGAAAACCTTACTTTTGAACAGTTCAATTTCAAGTAAAAAAAAATTAATTTTCCACCAAAAAAGAAAGCGAATTTTCAGCTAAAAAAAAAAATCTTTGATTAAAAAAATGTCTTTCAAGACAGCATTTTTAACCAAAAAGGATGAAATTTCAACCAAGAAGATTTCAAAGATTAAATTTTTGCACAAATTATTAATTATTAATTTTATATCTTTGAGCATTTTTTATCGGAGATTATTGCTATTTCCATAAAAAAATATCAAGATTACAAGAATATTTAAATTTTTGACCAACTTTAGTTTATTTTAGTATATTTCGCCTGAAATTCATATTCTTAAACAAAAATTATTATAGATTCAGATTAGCATTTTCAATTGAAAAAATTATATTTCATGAACGAAAAATTGTAATTTTAATCAGAATTTTCAAACAGAACAGAGACTCATCAAAGAAAAATTTGCTTCAGAAGGTTGAAAATGCGAATATAAATACAATTTTTCGTTTCAAAAACATCGTTTATACTTCTAATTTTAATTATGATTAGTAATACTATAAAAAAATAATAGCATTTACATACAGTAGATTTCTTTGCGAAAAACATGATAAAATTTAGAAAAAAAGTTTCTCCCTGAAATAAGGCGCTACGAAAATGATTTTTCACAGATTTCATGATAATTATTTGAAGAAATTATATTTATGAGTATTTTTATTAATCGAAATAGATAAATGAAAACAGAGCAGGCAGCGAGAATCGAACACGCAACCTTTCGGTCACGAAGCAGAAGCGCTACTGCCTGAGCCACCGGCCAGTGTGAGTTGTTCTATGCCAAACCCTGTATGACTTGTGACCAATATTTCAAAGTTGATTTTCTCACAAACGGAGAAAAAGGGCGTATTGCTACTTTGTGCGAAATAATACTTAGGTAATGAGCTTTCATTAAAAAAAAATATAAACCTAAAGAAAAAGTCAAAGTTAACGATTCCCTCTTTGTTACTTAATTGCATAATGAACAGTATCTGTTGTGATCGGGATTATTATCTTAGTGGTAGGAATTGTTTAGTCCGTGAGGCTTATAGGCTCCTCGAGAGATGTACCCTAATTACATCGTTCGATGATGCATGACACTGTGCTCACGATTGGATTATTCCTCAGCGGATTCTGTATGAGCCAATCTCCCCTGACGCTCTGGATTATTACAAAACTGACATGCAATCTTCATCAAGAAATTTCATAAGAGGATTTACAACCAAAAAGCGATGAATTTCCAACAATACATGCATCTTCAACTAAAAAAGGTACATTTTAATTAGAAAGAATTAATTTTTGATCAAGAAGAAAACGAATTTTCAACAAAATTGTTAAATTTGTAACCAAGGGAAATAATTTTCAATTAAGATGATGAATCTTCAACAACTCCACGTTTTGAAACCTCTTGAGGCAGAAAAAACGATTTTTACGAAGGTTTCTGTATGTCTGTCTGTCTGTATGTATGTTCGTCTGTCTGTCTGTCCGCCTGTCATTAAAATATTTCGTTCGCCTTTTTGAGTGATATTAACATCTGTCCATGGAATTTTCAAATTAAAAAAAGTGGTCTAAAAAATTTTCAAACTATGCTCACTTTTCAAATTTTCATCGAAAATGGCTGGCTAACAAACTTGACATTTATTTTAGGACACTTGGAAGGTATACCAAAGCCCAAACCCATAGGTTAATTCTTTTGAAAGTTATCGTGCTAACAAACTAAAAATCTACAGACAGACTTACAGACAGACAGACTAACATACAGACATACTAACAGACAGACAGACAGACTAACATACATACATACTAACAGACAGACTAACAGACAGACATACAAACTAACATACATACATACTGACAGACAGACAGACAGCCATACTAACAGACAGACTAACAGACAGGCATACTAACAGACAGACTAAGAGACAGACAGACATACATATAGACAGACAGGCATACTAACAGACATAATAACAGATAGACTAACATACATACAGACAGACAGACAGACAGACAAACATACATACATACAGACAGACATACAGACTAACAGGCATACATACTAACAGACATACAGACATACTAACAGACAGACATACATACTAACATACAGACATACTAACAGACAGACATACTAACAGACAGACATTTCGAAGACCTGTTTTTTGGGTTAAGGGTTTAAGATTCAGAGAAGATTGGTATTTTTTGGGTCAAATTTTATACAAATAAAATACCTTCTCATTATAGGATGAGAATGTAAGAATTTAATTTTTTACCAAGTCATTGATACTTTGAATTTTCAATTAAGGAGAATAATAATTGTCTACCAAAAAGCAACGAATGTTTAACAAAATACATACATTTCAAAACAAAAAAGGTACATTTTCAGTTAAAAATATTAATTTTCAACTCCGAGGAAAATTAATTTTTAAGCGAAAATATAATTTTTCAATGGAAAACATCCAATTTTCACACAAATGAATGAATTTTCAATCAATTACATTTTTAACAAAAACAGATGAATTTTCCACCCAAAATGGAATAGTGACATTGTTAGTTTGAAAATTCATTTTTACAATGAAGAACAAATTTTGAACAAAATAGTTACATTTTCAACTGAAGAAATGAATTTTCAACTGAAAAAGATCAATTTTCAACAAAAAATGAATTAGTGCAATTATCAGTTTATAAAATTAATTTTTATCCCCAAAAAACGGATTTTGAACAAAGTAGATAAATTTTTGATTGGAAAAAAACATTTCCACGAAATATATGAATTTTTAACAAACAAAAATTAATTTTCTGGCATGAAAGACGAATTTTAAACGGAAACAGATAAATATTCAATCACGCTTTGAATTTTCTTTCAAAAAAATGAATTTTTAAACCAGTAGTTGAATTTTCAACCAAAGAGTTGATTTTTAAATCAAGAAGACTTATTCTCCACCAAAGCAGATGAATTTTCAACAGAATACATAAATTTTCAACTAATAAAGATCAATTTTCAATTAAAAATAGAACAATTTTATTTTTTGTCAAAAAATGATTTTCTACAAAAAAATATTTTTTGACAAAATCATTAAATTTTTGAATGGAGAAAAGATTGTACGATAAAATATATGAATTTTTAAACAAGATTATTTTTCTACTATGAATGAAGAATTAAAAAAAAAACAGATCCATTTGATTTTAATTGATCTGTTCAATCAGTGGATTTATAATCAAAAAAACTCATTCTCAACAAAATAGTTGAATTTTTAAAACAAAAATAAATTTTGAACTGAAATAATAAATCTTTAGTAAAAAAAAACTGAATTTTCGACTAAAAAATATGCACTTTCAACAAAAAATGGAACAGTTCAATTTTTAGTTTAAAAAATTAATTTTCAACTAGAAAAAATAAATTTTGAGTCAAAACAGATAAATTGGGAACTACATAAACTTGAATTTTCTACAAAACAAAAATTGAATTTCTAAACAAATAAATGAATTTTCAAGCAAAGAGATGAATTTCAAATCGAGAAGACTGATCTATAGAAAAACAAAAAAATTTTCATAATAATACAAATATTTCCAACTAATAAAGATCAATTTCAAATAAAAATGAAACAGTTTTATTTTCAGTTAAAAAAGTGATTATCTATAAAAAGAAGGAATTTTCCACGATATCGTGAAATTTTCCATTAAAGAAATGATTTTACAATTAAAAATACGAATTTTTCAGCAAGCAGATTAGTTTTCTACTATGAAAGATGAATTAAAAAAAAAAAACAGAATTATTTGATTCAAATTAATGTGTTCAATCAATGAATTTTCAGTAACAAAAACTCATTCTCAACAAAATAGTTCAATTTTCAACATCAAAAATTGAATTTTGAACTGAAATAATGAATCCTCAGTAAAAAAATGAATTTTCAACTAAAAATTATAGACGCTTTACCAAAAATGGAACAGATCAATTTTCAGTTAGAAACATTAATTTTTAACTACAAAAAGAACTAATTTTTAACAAAATAGATGAATTTTCAACCAACGGAATTAATTTTTAACAACAAAAATATAAATTTTCAACTAGGAAGATCAATTTTCTACTTTGGAAAGTTATTAAAAATAAAAAAAAATAAATTTCAAAGTAAAAATATAAGAGTAGACTTTTAACCGGATTTAATTAATAATTCGGTTAAAAAACTGAGAATTTTGCTTTGATAATAAAGTTAATTAACCCAATATTACGTAGGGTCAGGGGGGGGGGGGCGGTTCTAGAAAAACTCAGTACGTGATTTGAGGATGAGCCGTATAAGTACCGTGAATGACAAAACCCAAGAATGCCGACCTGACCTTTGACCCCTGATTTATAACCCCTAGTCGTTAGCCTCTCACCTTTACAACCGGGCCTCTGACCCTTCATATTTGACCTATGACATCTGCGGACTCTAATTTTCAAACGTTCACCTGTAACTTTTAACCTTTGACCCTGCAACCCTTTTAAGATTTTCATAAGCTTTTATTTGACACACTTCCACATATCCAACCGACGAACAATATAATTATTTTATAAAAATGGGAACAATTCACAAATAATTTTTTCTCAAGTTGGTTTCTATTGAAATATACTGAAAAGAAAATAATAAGTCATTCTGAAAAGGGTGTTTACAATAATAATATAAAAATGATGAGACTGAACGTAAAAGAGTGGAAAGTAAAAGTAAAAGTAAAAGACCCATCTAGCGGTAAAACGCTAATGAACTAATGGAATCTGTAAGTCAGACCCTAATTCAAAGAGATATAAAAAGCCATAGAAACAGAAGAGCCTATACGAGGAAATGCATGGACGTGAAAGAAGCTAAAGAAGTGTTCAAATAGTCAAATATATTCCTGTACTTGCACCCTCTGTGCTTTCCGACAAAGAAAAGAATACGAGTAAAATTAACGCAGTTGACATGAAATTTCTGCGCAGTGTCAGCGGTAAAATGCTAATGGACTGAGTCAGTAATAAGAGAATCCTGAAAAAATATGGTTTAGAGGAGATACTATTTGACAAGTGTGACAAACATTCGTTGAGATCGTTTGGACATGTTGAGAGAATAAACGATGAAGGACTGTCGAAACAAGTATATCAAAGCAAAGTGAATGGTACAGCACCCAAAGGCAGACCGAGGTAAGAATGCTCAGAATGTGTATGTAACACCCTAATTCGAATAGATATAAAAAGCCATAGCAACACAAGAGCTTGTATGAGGAAATGCATGGACGTGAATGAAGCTAAAGAGGTGCTAAAATAGCTATTTATAATTTTTCACTCAAATCGACTGTGTTGTCCTTCCAAGCAAAGAATAAGAGTAAAATTACACGGTTGGAATGAAATTCCCGCCCAATGTCTGCGGTAAAACGCTAATGGACCAAGTCAGTAATGAGAGTATTATTATAGGATGTGGTGCAGAGGAAACACCGTTTGATAAAAATAAAATGAATTTGTTGAGATAGTTTTGGGCATGCTAAGAGAATCGAATAAGAACGACTGACGAAACAAATATATTTAGGTAAACTAATGGTAGTGACACATAGTTTATAAGAAAAGCATGATTCCTCATGATGTCAGGGTAGTGAATGACGTCTCAAACAAAAGATCCTGGATACTAATGGGCCCGAGTGAAGAGCTTCACATTGTGACTCTGTGAAGCTCTTCGCCTGGGACGCTTGCTAGAACGATTGATCACAAGCCTGGGTTACTGAAAGCGAATTTTTTTCAGTATATTCTAATAAAGTTTTTTTTCAATTAGATAAATTTTGTTAGAATAAACTCCTTCTGCTACTGAACAGCCCTCTTTCCTGTTACTTCAACAACTAATGGATAAATTATGTGATGGAAAACGGAAAAGAGAACATCAACCGAAAGACGCCATCTTTGGCGAAATTCTCGTTGAAGTTATATCGTCTTTATGGTGGACCATAAACGTGTGGGTATCGCCGCTCCACGATTTTACGACATTGTGTAACGGATCGGTAGATTCCATTGGGTATCATTTCCGTCTCAGTATGCTCGGTCGTTTGGATACTTTGTATCCTCTACAATGCCAGTTTTCTCTCGTAAAACAAAAACCAGAATCATATCAAACATCTCCAGTGATGGGTACAAGTTATTTATGTTTTCTCATAGAGGAAGCTTTGTAATCGTACCAACTTAGAAAAAAATTTTATTCGCTTAATGGAACGTTCCTTAATTAAAAAATTTGTAACACAATGCTCTAAAAAATTGTCCGGATGTATGTGTGTATTAGGGTGGTCTAAAAATGCATTGCAATTTTTTTCTCTCGAAATTTCATACATATCGCCGCCTTTGCTCAGGTCCACAAAAAATAAGTTTTTTTTGAGGTTTCTCAAGCCCCATGAAGTTTAAGATGTTTGCCCCATAAAAAATGAAGTTTTTGTAAATTTTATTCAGAATCGGCAATATTAGGTGAATCAAGTTGAAATTCTACATTTTTCTTTACAATTAGCTATAGAATGCAAATGAATAACTATTTTTTGAATTTTATTCCCATATGTGTGTTTTATATGGTCTCAAAAACACCCCATAAGTGTAGAAATGGATTTTGCGAGCTTTTTGCACAAATTTGGATTTTTTGCGTTTTTAAAAATACGAATTGTTTGTAATACATGAAATACTACTTTATACTGATGATTAAATATTTATATAAATTGTTTAAACAATTATTATTGTTCTTAGCAATTTCCTCTTAGAATATGGTTAACAAGCGCGGGTTTTTTCCTAATTTTTCAAATTATTACTAACTTTTTAGTTATAGCAAAGCAATAGTGGAGTAAATTCAACATAAATAATTGTTTAAACAATTCATCATTATTTATAATATTATTCACTCAGAATAATTGTAAAAATTTGCAGTTTTTTCCAGAATTTTGCACTTTCTGTCCAGTTTTTAATTAGAGTGAGGTAATAATAATTGTAAATTAACAAGCGTGATCGTTCCAACAATAATTTATTAATAATTTTGATAATATTCTCTCCAAACAATGCTAAATATTTGCAGTTTTTTTCAACTATTCAACTTTTTTTGACTTTTCACTTAAAGTGAGGTAAAAATTAATTCAATTCAACAAACAGAAATACTTAAACAAATTATTATTGTTCAAAACTATCTTCTCTTCGATAATTTTCAGGAAGTTAGGTTTTTTCTGACATTCTTAACTTTGATATGTTTTTTCCTGAACAAATAATAAATAAATTATAAGTAAAATAATTTCTCAAACAATCTATTGCATTTTTGGTAAATATATTTTTATGAAATGAAACAGATATTTTAAATATTCTTCAAACTTTCTATATGGATCATATTAAATGTGAATTTTCCTCAAAAAAAAATATTAAAAAAAAAAACTAACAGAAGACTTTCTAACAAAAAATAATTAACTTTCAAGAGATACATTTTCAACTATGTGAAATAATGAATCCTAAACTGAAAATGTTAAATTTTCGATTTAAAAAATTTAAGGTAAGAAAAAAAAAGTTCAATTCTCAACTGAAGAGATGAATATTCAATTGAATCAATGAATCTTCAGCCAAAAAATTTATTTCTTAAAAAAAAGAATTCAATTTTTAACCAAGTGATTGAATTTTAAACCACAAATATAAAAACGGAATTTCAATAAAGAAGTTACATTTTAAACTAAAGAGATATAGTTTTAAATGGAATAATAAATCGGTAACAAAAAAAAAGATTACAGAAGAGTTCAACTTTTAACAAAGTAGCTGAATTTTCAACCAAAAAGGTGCATTATCATCGAAAGAGTTGAATTTTCTGAAAAAATACGATTTTCAAAGAAAATATCTAAATTTCAAACAAAATAGTTGAATTTGCACATAAAAAAGATACATTTTTGAACAGTTCAAAAAATTAATTTTTAAACACAAAAACGAAATTTCAATAAATAAGTTACATTTTTAGGTAAAGAGATATATTTTCAACAAAAACAGTTAATTTTTGACCAAAAGAATGAATTTCTAACAAAAGAGTTCAAATTTCAGCCAAGTAGTTGAAATTTCAAGCAAAATTATTTTCAACAAAGAAAGATAAATTTTGAACCAACTAATTAAACTTTTACCTAAAAAGATGATTTTTAAACCCCAAAGAGAATAGTAAAATTTTCTAGCTGAAACCATTAATTTTTAACCAAAAAACAAAATTTCAAGAAACTACTTGAATTTGCAACCATAGATATATATTTTCAACTAAAATGATGAATTTTCAACAACAACAAAATTAATTTTTATCGAAAAAGTTGAACTTTGAACCAAGTAGTTGAATTTTCAACGAAAAAGATGCATTGTCAACAAAATAGTTGAAATTTTAACCAAAAAGGTAAATCTTTATCAAAGAAAATAATTTTCCACCATAAAAGATGATTTTTTTCAACAAAATATTTGAATTTTCAAAAATTAGTAAAATTTTCTGTTAAAGAATTAATTCTTAACAACAAAAATGAACGAATTTGTAACCAAACAGTTGATTTTTCAACAAAGGAATTTTACTTTATTTATATATTATTATTATTATTATTATTATATATTTTTATTCCAAACTAAAAAATATGATTTTTCAACAAAGTAGTTAAATTTAAATTGAAAAAGATAAATTCTCAACGCAAATGTAACAATCGATATTTCAAACAAAGAAGATTTTCATTTTAAATCGGAAGCAGTTGATTTTAACCTGAAAAGACGAATTTTCAACAAAGTAGTTCCACTTATAACAAAGTAGTCGAATTATCAATCAAAAAGATGAATTTTTATCAAAGAATATTAATTTTCTACCAAAAAAGGTAATTTTGTTTCAACAAAATATTTGAATTTTCAAAAAATAGTTAAATTTTCTGTTATATAATTAATTCCTAACAACAACAAAAATGAATGAATTTTCAGACAAGTAGTTCCACTTCTAACAAAGTAGTCGAATTTGCAACCAAAAAGATGAATTTTTATCAAAGAACATTAATTTTCTACCAAAAAAGGTAATTTTTTTTCAACAAAATATTTGAATTATCAAAAAATAGTTAAATTTTCTGTTATATAATTAAGTCCTAACAACAACAAAAATGAACGAATTTTCAACCAAACAGATGATTTTTCAACAAAGGAATTTAACTATTAACCATGTGATTAAATTCCAAACTAAAAAATATGAGTTTTCAACAAAGTAGTTAAATTTAAATTGAAAAAGATTGTTGCAATTTATCTAATATATCTTTTCCTAATTTTATGAATTTATCAAGTTTAGAGTCAATTCTAAAATTTGCTGTAATATTAACATCATTTAAAATTCTTTTAATTTCAAAAGATAACTTTCCATGATAAGAAATTGATAATATTGGTTTAAAATTTGAATTTCTAACTATTTTTATATTATTTTGGTTGGATAAAGAATCTGTAATTGTTAGCTGTATCAATAAGATTTTTTACTATCGAAATTTTATGCTATATTGGATGGTTAGAAAGAAAATTTAAAAATCTACCAGAATAAGTATTTTCACGAAACCAATCAGTGATGATATTACCTGTATCAGTTTTTATAACTTTAATATTCAAAAACGAAATAGAATTATTACTTTCAATTTCATGTGTAAATTTAAGCTTCGGTTGATAAGAATTAAATTGATTTAAAACGTAATTTAGTTTATCTTTACTCTCTAAATCTGAATTAGTAGAAAACTATTAAATGGTAGTAGTTTTCTGCTAATTCAAATAGCGCCGATTCGTTCACTGATAATTAGTAAAAATCTACTAATTCAATGAGTAAGAATAACTGACTAAATGAATAAGTAACTGTATCTACTAAAGGAATTGGTAATGTTACTAACAAATCAATCGGTAAATGTATTGCTAGCTACTATTTTAAACGGAATAATAATAAAATGATTTAATTAATATTTTTAATTTAGGAAACTGTGACAAATTATATTACAAAATATTCTTGAATATATTGGCACCAATGAATAATTAAATATTCGAATAATATTGAAAACATAATTAATTGTTTCTTGAATTTGTCTCTACAGTCTATGAATTTAAATAATAAATCAAACACATTTTTATTGTATCTTCTTATACATACTTAAAACGCAGTGCATATTTGGGTGAAATTCATGTTGGTCTTGTATTAAATTCAATTTAAACCATTTCAAATTCCTAAAGTTAAGAGTAAAAATATTCCATCTTAAACAAGATAGATACATTTTTACCAAAGAGTTGAAATTTGCACCAAGAAGATTAAGTGTCTACCAAAAAAAGATGATCTTTCAACAAAATGCATAAATTCTCAACCAAATATTCGAATTTTGAACTAAAAGAGATCATTTCTCAACCAAAAATGGAATAGTTAAATTTGATCTAAAATGATGAACGTTTAACTGGAAAAGATAAATTTTTAACCAAAAAGATAATGTTTCAAAGAAGAAGATTAATTTTGAAATATAATGAATAATTTTCTACCAAAAAATACATTTTTTTCAAGAGAAGAAATTAATTTTAGACCAAAAAAAGACAAACTTTCAACCAAATGGATGAATTTTCAGTTAAAAAAACAATTCATTTTTCATACACAAAAAAATTTTCCACAAAAGAAATAAACAAATGTTCAGCTAAAATGATGAATTTTCAAATAAAGTGATGAGTATTTTACTGGAATAGATGAATTTTGAACCTGAATAGATAAATTTTAAGGCAAATAGATAAATTTTTAACAAAAACGTTTAACTACCAACCAAGTAGTTGTATTTTCAAACAAAAAGATTAATTTTCAACTAAAATTGTAAATATTTAACTGGAATACTTGATTTTTTAACCAAGAAGGTGATTTTTCAAAGAACAAGATTAATTTCCAGACAAAAAAATTAATACTAGTAGTGAGGATTTTTTAACAACAACAAATTTTCATCCTAATAGTTGAATCTTGAACTAAAAAATATCAGTTTTCCCCCAAAAATGGAATAGTTGAATTTCGAATTGAAAAAATTAATTTTCAAGCAAACTGATGAATTTTCAAATAGAATGACAAATCTCCAATTGGAATAGTTGAATTTTAAACCAAAAAGATGAATTTGCAAATAAGAAGATCAATTTCCATACAAAAAGACGATTTTTCAACAAAATACATGAATTTTAAAGGAAATATTGGAATTTTGAACTAAAAAAGATAAATTTTCGACTAATTAGTTAAATTTTTAACAAAAAATATGAGTTTTCAACATAAAAATTATATTTTTCAGTTTCAATTTCAAGTTAAAAAAATCAATATTCAACCAAGGTTATGAATTTCCAACTAAAATGATGAACCGTTGACTGGAATAGTTGAATTGTAAACCAAAAATGGTACTTTTTCAACCTAAAATTGAATAGTTAAATTTTTTATTAATACGCTTTTTTGAGAACAAAGGGTTTTTGATTCTGTTTAAAATTGAGGTTAAATAATAATTGTTGTCTCTTAGGAAAATTAGATCTAACGATTATAAGTGCTGCCTCGATAGTGTAAGTTTAAAACATGAAAAAAGGCTTAAAAATCTTTTCATATCTTCCAGTTTTGCCACAATGTCTGTATCTAGGTGATTTTCATGTTCTTTGGCCAATTGTTGCACACTGTATTCCTCGAAGGTCTTGAATTTTTCTGAAAATAAAATTTAATTAACCTAAATTTTCTGAACAACACTTTTCCAATTCCCTTTAAGCTATTCATTCCATTACTTATATTAAACAAAAACTTACCCATTTCAAAGAAACTAAGGAGATTTCAAAAATAAAAATATTTATAGTGACAAAAACGTTTCAACTGAATTTTGTTTATTTATCAGGATGACATACTAGTATACATTCAAATTTATTATACTTATCTTGCTCCCTGAAGTTGTCTTACGTCAACGAAACACTGAATTAAACTTCAGAAAGCACTGCTGTGTTTTGTTTTGAATATAGAAAATGTTCAGAATGTCCTGTATTTCGGGATCTGATCTAAATATTCAATATGTAAATTGATAGAAACTTATTTTAAGTATATTTTTATGTAAGTATTGAAAAAATGATTAAATTATGTTCCCCTAGCAATTCATTGCTACACATTGAATTAGTAAGTTGGTACTACTGAGCAGATTAGTAGAATACCCTTACTAATTCATTTAGTAACCTAAATCTTACCATTTCATTTAGTAGAAAGTGGTAAAATTACTAATTTAACAGTCAGATAATATGCTACTAATTGAATTAGTAACATTTCTACTAATTCGGATTTGGAGAGTAGGTAATATAATAAAAATATCATCAACGTATCTAAAATATGTGTGTAAAGAAAAAATTAAATTTTTTATTTCATTTGATTCTAAATCTTGCATAAATAAATCAGCTAATGTTGGAGAGATAGGAAAACCCATAGGTGTTCCAAATATTTGTCTGTAAAAATTGTTATTAAATTTAAAAACTGTTTGTTCCATTAAAAATTTAATTCCTTCTTCAAATTTTTCAATCAGTAATTCTGTATAGTTTTTTATATGAATCCATCTACTTAAAATACTATTGATAACTAAATCAAGTGGTACATTTCTGAATAATGAAGAAACATCTAATGAAACCATATGATATGATCAGATGGAATTGTTGTATTAATTATTTTATTTTTAAATTCAAAAGAATTTTTTACTTCATATTTTGGTACTATTAGTGCTATTAAAACTACAGGTCGAAGTGGACATCGAAGTGGTAATCTTTATGAACTTTAGGTAATCCGTAAATTCTAGGAATGTTGGTATCATGAACTAAAATATCTTTTCTTAATAATTCTTTACCTCAATATCCATTAATTCTCCAAGAATTTAATAATTTAAATGTTTTATTTTTTAATTCTTCTTCTGGGTTATCATTTAATTTTTCATAAGTTTTGGTATCATTCAATAATACTAGCATTTTTTATTATAAGATTCTTTTTTTAGTATTACTGTAATGTTACTTTGATCCTCAGAAGTTATTAGTAATTGTTTTTTAGCTTTGATAAATGTGTTTTCTTAATGTTTTGTGCTAAAATTCTATCAACTTCTGTAATTTTATTATTCTGTAAAAAATTATTTGCTGTATTAATTTTTCTTTGTCTCAATAAGTCACGATCTTCAATATTTTCAATTAATCCAATATTTGACTCTATATCTTTAACCATATTCAAAATTATATTCCTTTTGTTTGTTGAAAAGGAGGAACTAAATTTATTCCCTAGCCTAAAAATGTCATTAACATTGTCTGGAATATCAACATTACTAAAATTTATTATCCAAGGATCTTTAGTATCACAGTTATTTGTATCTTTCTGCTTATTTATATTGATAGGTACTTGAACATTACTTTTAATTTTTAAATTAGGAAGTTTTTTATCCAATCTTTGTTATTCTTTGAAATTATTTTTTGAGGTATTTAATTGCATTTCTAAAATTTTTGTATATATATTGGTAGGTA
>CAKNXH010001421.1:89456-115321 GCA_932178445.1 Andricus quercusramuli
AACATCGCTTCAACACCATTACTAATCTAACTATAGATAAATAATTTTTAACAAAAAATGAATAATTTTCAAGCAACTTATGATATTTTCAACTAAAAAACATAATCGACTTATTAAATCTTTCTACTTCTCGCAGGAAGGTGTCCTCTTAAAAATCTCTAATTTATATTTATCGATGTGAACTACTTTCTGTACAGACGCAGCTATTGGATTTTTTTTCTTTTTCAGAATGAGAGAAAGTAGATATATATCATATCACTACAAGTACACTCTATGACTTACAATAGATCAAATATGTTCCTTTTCCTATACTCCCTACTTTGACAAACATAGAGAAGATCAAAGCATTTCATATTTCCTGCACGATTTGTCAATACGATTTCCCTTCAACTTTCTTTAATAAATATAGGTTTTCAGTAGAGAAAATGAATCCTTTAGAACTGAGATTAACTTTAGAGATAAACTAGTTGTGAATTTATCCGCTAAAATTTCTTGACTAATCAAATTCTTGCTGAAATTATATTCTCAAAGAATGTATTCAGTGAATGTAATTCAGTATTTTGAAGAAAAAAAATAGTTTTTGTACAATGACATTTACGTATGCTTTCACTGTCATTTTCTTAAATGTAAGCATCAATATCAGCACTTAATTATTAAGAAATGAATACCTATAATTTAAAAAAGCCTATTCTGATCCGATTCTCAGTTCTCAGTATCAAAATCATTGAACATTTATTTGCACTGGAATGTTTGAATGAATTTTCATGGAAACAGAAGATCGTGTAAGAATACATTACTAAATAATAAAAACATATGCACAAGTCATTTTAAAAATTGAATTCAAATCCTGATTTCACCGCCATTTTTGTAAATCTATGAATCAAGAAACACCGCTAAAATCATTAAATAATTATCATATTATAACGTTCAAATAATTCAGAAAAACAACAGCGTACGACAAAATATCAAAAATATCCAATATCCAAATCCAATTTATCCATATTCGACATATTAAAGCTGGGAATCTCTTCTTTAAAATGAGACCAAGAGCATATATGAAATATTTACTTGTTCTCGACTTATGATAAAAAATGTGGACGCATGTTCAAGACGAAAATCTGTTCGTCTTGGTTATACTTCCACATATTCCATGACAATTTTGAGAACCAGTCGATATTTTATCATGTTGCTAATCTCATTTTAAAGATGATATTTTCAACTTTAATTCCGACAACCTTCCATTTTTTCCCATTTCCTTCTCTGAAACGTGCAAAAAGTGGAATTTGATAATTGAAAATTGGTGACAAACATTTAAAATAATTATATGATTAACTACTCGAGTTTGGAAAAAATATTCTGAACGTAAAAGTGATTTATAAATGTATAAATAGTAATATTTTTCCAGTGTAACATGCATTTGCGCAATTATGTTCTATCCTTTTATCGGTTAAAGATCTCTCAGTTTCACGAAATGAAATCCACTATCCAAAATTTTAAGTTATAGTGAACGATTCTGATCAAGTCAATCCAATACTCCAACCTGAAATTTTGGCATATCTTATTTTATTGTAGATATATGTATACCAACTATGTTAACCTTCCTGACATTTCCACCTATCCTATCATAACCATGACGTCATGTTAGATTACTCAATTGTAATAGAGGTATGAAACATTATAGTTTAATCTTTATATAATTTAATATTGTAAAAACACTCATCAGCTGATAATTAATTAATCATTCTTCAACATAAAAACAATAAACAATTATTCCCATTAAAACATTGAAATAATGTTTATTACATATTTTTGAAAGAATTCTCATTGTTATAGACCTTTTAAACTAATTTCAGAAAAATTTAAAACCTTATTATTTTGAAAATTGAATCTAGATAATCATTTCACAACATCACGAAAACTTGAAAAAATGACATACTTGGAATAGAGGTATTTTTAAAATAAATAAACTTTTATCATATGAACAACATCGTGAACATTTGGAAAATTATGAAATTAGAATAGAATTATTTTAAATATAAATAAACTTCCATTATAAAAATCATATCCAATATTCGTCTACGATACTCAGTTTACACAATATAACCTTTTACACTGATTCCAGAAAAAAATTAAAACATATGTCCATATAATTTTGAAAAATGGAATTCAGATAATCATTTCACAATATCGCAAACACTAAATAAAATATATATTTGTAATGAAGGTATTTTGTGTAAGAATCAACTTTTATTATATAAATCATAGCCCATATTTAATTACGCAACCTTGAAATATAAATGATCAATTTATGTTACTTACTAGAGAAAAATTTAAATTCAATGTTTATTTAATTTATTATTGTAAAAAAAATTAATCAGCTAATAATTAATTAATCAGTTCACAACATAAAAAGCATTAAACAATTATTTTCATTGAAACATTCAATCAATTTTTTCATTATATATATATATATATATATATATATATATATATATATATTTAAATTTGAAAATGCATTTCTATACAGTATACATTCGATTTATTCTAGACCTTTAAAGCTAATTCCAGAATGAATCAAAATATGTATATGTACATATTAATTAATCATGTCACAACATAAAAAGCAATAAACAGTTATTTTAATTGAAACATTTCAATAATTTTTCCTCTATATTTTTCTGCAAAATTTATTTTAATATTAACTTTTTAAACTAATTTCATAGAAAAGTAAAATATATGTACATGTAATATTGAAAGCAGAATTTAGATACTTATTTTACAACATGACAAAAATTTAAAATGAAAAGCATTAAACTATAACTTTCATTATAACATTCAAATAATTTTTACTTTACATTATTGTAAATTTTTGCTTTCATTTCTAAAAATTTCATTTATTCATAACCTTTTATACTAATTTCAGAAAAAATAAAACATATTTACATACATATAACATATCTCGAATCATGCATTGCCATAGCTTCCTTACACTTCAATAAAATGTATCAGTGTTACAGGTCAATCGATTTTTTTCGAATCAACGCAACTTTTCTCTCCTCGTATCAATTTTAAATTATGAAGATGAGAAAAATTTACTATAAAAATCGATTCTAAATATATATAAATTACCATAACTTCCGCAATAAAATGGATAAATATTGCAGGTCAATCGATTCGTCTAAACCAAGGAATCTTTTATATACTTGCATCAATTTTGAATTAACTATGAAAAAAGTTTTACTGTGAAAAACTGTAATTTAAAATATTAAGCATTACCATAGCTTCCTTACTCTTCAATGAAATGTATCAATGCTAGAGGTCAATCAATTCTTTTTGAATCAACGCAACTTTTCTATTTTCGTATCAACTTCAAATTATGAGAATGAGAAATTTTTTACTTTAAAAATCGATTTCAAAAATATATAAATTACCATAACTTCTCAATAAAATGTATCAACACCATAGGTTAATCGATTCGTTTTGAATCAGGGAATCTTTTATATCCTTGCATCAACTTTGAATTAAGTTATAGAAAAAAGTCTTACTATAAAAAACCATGTTTTCAAATATTATACATTGCCATAGCTTTCTTACACTTCAAGAATTGTATCAATATTATAGGTCAATCGATTCGTCTTGAGTCAACACAACTTTTCTATCCTTGCATCAACTTTAAATTATAAGGATGAACAAATTTTTACTATAAAAATTGATTTTAGAAATATGTAAATTACCATAACTTCCCTACTCTTTTATAAAATGTATTGATATGGCAGGTCAATCGATTCGTCTCGAATCGCGGAATCTTTTACAACCTTGCATCAACTTTGAATTGAGTTAAAGAAAAAAGTTTTACTACAAAGAGCAATGTTTTTAAACATTATACATTACAATAGCTTTCTTACTCTTCAAGAAAATGTATCAATATTATAGGTCAATCGACTCGTCTTGAATCAACACAACTTCTCTATTTTCGCATCAACTTTTAATTATGAGAATGAGACATTTTTTTCTGGAAAAACCGATTTTAAAATTATATGAATCATCATAACTTCTATACTCTTTTGTAAAATGTATGAATATTGTAGGTCAATCCATTTCTCTCGAATAAAGAAATTTCTCATATCCTCGCATCGACTTTGAATTATGGTGAAGAAAAAATTTTTACTATTAGTATTTTACTAATACTAATAAAAAAAAGTATAACTAGTGTCACAATTTAAAAAAAATAGGTGAAAATCAGCAATGTTTTTATTTAATTAAATTTTTTTCTTTGAAAAATTATTACACGCTTTTCGATTCTTTTGTTAAATTCTAGTACTAACAAAAATTACATAGCGCATTTAATATCAAATTTAATTTAATTATGAATATTGATATGATAACTTTAATCAAATTTTATATTTTCTTCAATTCAGTTTTACAAACGGACAATTTAATCAGTCCGAAATCAAAAAGTGTGCAAAAAAGTATGCAGTGGAAAATAAAATCCAATGCTTATTAAATATGTTATTCTTCAGTCTATAAATGACTTTTTTTCAAATTATCTTTAATTTTTTTTAAATTATTATCCAACTATTTTTTGTTCAAAGTTCATTATTTTCGTTTGGGAAGCCTGCTATTAAATTTTTCGTTGAGAGTTCATATTTTTTATTTGAAAATTTAATTATTTGTTTTAAAAATGAATTATTTTGTTAAAAATTTGAAAATTTTATTGAAAAGTCATACTTCTTGGTTGAAAATTCAACTTTTTTATTGAAAATTCGTCCTTCTGGCTTGAAAATTAAAAAACTTGAAATTTTTTAGGTGATTCTGAACCAATCTATATATAGATTATTACATTCTCCAAATAGAAAAAAAAACAATTCAAACATGTTTGATGTATTTCCGAAATTTCTAATATTTAATGCATTTTTATACAAAATTTTGAATAAAAAGGTTTCTTTCAAGAAATTGAGGTAAAATTATTTTAAAAATTCACAATTAAAAAAACAGACTTCCAAACTACCCCACTTTACGGCACATCGAAATTTTATTGTTTGGTTCAAAATTAAATTGTTTTCTTGAAAATTCAACTGTTTTGTTGAGAATTCGTCTTTTTTACTAGAAAATTGAAAAATTTAAGCAACATTTTTCTTTCGTTTCGCTTGATTAACAATTGAGCTACTTTTTTGAAAATTCGACTTTTTTTATTTCAAAAATTAATCTCTTTCTGTAGAAATTCAATCTTTTTTGTTTAAAAATTCAACTGTATTCAAAAAAATTAATCCGTTCCGGTCGAAAATTAACATTTTTTTCGAAAATTCCCATTTTCTAATTTAAAATAAAAAATGATTAGTTAAAATTAATTTTTCTGTTAAAAATTGAAATTCCTAGGTTGGAAATTCCACTATTTTGTAGAAAATTCGTCTTTTTGGTTTGAAAATTCAACTACTTAATTATTTTTAAAAAATTTGTTCGGTTAAAAATTCAACTATTTTGTTAAACATTCATCTTCTTATTAAAAAAATTCATACCCTTCTGTCGAAATTTCATATTTTTTGGTTAAAAATTCGAGGGGGAAATGTTGGAAAATTTGGTTCAAAATTCATGTATTTTATTCCCAATTCGCCTTTTTGGTAGAAAATCCTCTTTTTTTAAATCCAGCTATTTTTAAATTAAAATCAAAGTATTCTGCTGTCGTACTATTTCTGAAATTAAAATTAAATTACTCCATTCTGGCATAATAATTGCTATTTTTCAGATGAAACATTCAGCAACTAAGTTAAAAAATTGCAGAAACAAAAAGAATATAAACTAAAAATTATCAAATAAAATTTGAACTAACATCACATTCAGTGTTCAAACTATTTAGTTGAAAAATTGTGTAATTTGTTGAAAATTCATATTTTTTAGGACAAAATTATTCTTTTTTGTTGAAAATTTAACTATTTGGTTAGGAAATATTATTTTTTATTATATTTTTTAAAACAGACAAGATTTAATATTCACAAAGAGAGATACATTTGTGAATCGAAATGATAAATTTTCAGCAAAAGAGTTGAATTTTTATCAAAACAGTTGAAGCTTCAACCAAAAGTTGTTAGAATTTCCACCGAAAAGTTGAATTTTGGCTATGTCAAATTATGAATCTTCATACAAAAAGTTGAATTTGAATTTTTAAAAATTATTATTAACATAATAGGTCAATTTTTAAACGAAGGGATGAATTTTCAACTAAAATGATGAATCTTCAATCACAAAAATGAAATTTCAACGAAAAGAATTTTTAATCAAATAATTTGTTTTGAAATAAAAAAAAAATATACATATTTTCAAAAAAAATAGACTAGATGAATTTCCAGTTGAAAAAATTATTTGTAATAAAAAGAAAAAAATATGTAACCAAATAGTTATATTTTCAACCAAAGAGAAATTTCAGTTCAAATTATGTTAAATTAATCTGACTAGTATTATGTTTTGACATAATTTATCATAAATTTAATGTCAAATTTTCAAGTTTATTATTACTAAGGATTTATGTCATCGAATTTTAACATCTTCAATTATCTATTGAGAAGCATTAAATTGTTAATTTACAAATAAGGTGTCATGTGATCAAATTCTAACATGTTCAATAATTTTTAAGAAGAAAAAAGTTTTGTTATGTTTATCGTCCAAAGTAAATTCAACTAATTAATTTATCAATATTAATAATTGTTAATTTGACACAATTTTTTTAACAAATCTGTTTTGTCAAAATTAGATGTTATTTCAACTTAAGTATTATAGTTAGTATTGAAATTAAGTAATTTAAGTTCTTATAATAGTCTTTTTCATAGCAAATATGTATCTCAACGAAATCAAAAATAATTTTCTAAATGCTTTTACAGATGTCAAAAAGTTCATCAATTTGAACAAGAGAATTAATAATTTAAAAACTACAGAATTATTTCTTGTCAATTGTCGATTTCACAATTCATTACCAAAGAATATTATATAAAACAAAATTTTAATAATATCAAAATAAATTTAAGAAATTCATTACCTACTAATATATATATACAAACATTTTAGAAATGCAATTAAATACCTCAAAAAATAATTTAAAAGATAAACAAAAATTGGAGAAAAAACTTCCAAATTTAAAAATTAAAAGTAAAGTGCAAGTACGTATCAATATAAATAAACATAAAGAGACAAATAACAGTGACACTAAAGATCCTTGGATAATAAATTTTAGTAATGTTTATATTCCAGACAATATTAATGATATTTTAAGGTCAGGGAATAAATTTAGTTCCTCCTTCTTAATAGACAAAAGTAAAATAATTATGAATATGGTTTAAGATATAGAGTCAAATAATGGTTCAATTGAAAATATTGAAGATCGTGATTTATTAAGACAGAGAATAATCCACACTGCACATAATTTTTTACAGAATAATAAAATTACAGAAGTTGATAGAGTTTTAGAACAAAACATTGAAAAAAAAACACAAACATTTATTAAAGCTAATAAACAATTACTAATAACTCATGCAGATAAAAGTAATATTACAGTAATACTTGAAAAGGAATGTTATATTTAAAAAATACAAGAATTATTAAATCACACCACAACTTATGAAAAATTAAATTAAAACCCTGAAAAAGAAATGAAAAATAAAACACTTAAATTGTTAAATTCTTGGAGAATTAATGGATATTCAGGTGAAGAATTATTACGAAAGGATATTTTAGTTCATGATACTAACATTCCTAGAATTCACGGATTACCTAAAGTTCATAAACATAATTGTCCACTTCGACCTGCAGTTTCATTAATAAACTCACCTACTTATAAAATGTCTAATATGTTTATTAATATTCTTTAAAAAGCATTAATAGTACCAAAATATCAAGTAAAAAATTCTTTTGAATTTAAAAATAAAATAATTAATAAAACAATTCCATCTGATCATATCATGGTTTCTTTAGATGTTTCTTCATTGTTCACAAATGTGCCAATTGATTTAGTTATACATAGTATTTTAAGTAGATGGATATATATAAAAAAAAACTATACAGATTTACCAATTGAAAATTTTGAAGAAGGAATAAAATTTTCAATGGAACAAACAGTATTTAAATTTAATAACAATTTTTACAGACAAATATTTGGAACACCTGTGGGTTCTCCTATTTCTCCAACATTAGCTGATTTAGTTATGCAAGACTTAGAATCAAATGTTGTAAAAAATTTACATTTTTCTTTGCACACATATTTTAGATACGTTGATGATACGTTAATTATTTTACCTAAAGATAAACTACTTTACGTTATACATCAATTTAATTCTTATCATCCAAGGCTTAAATTTGCACATGAAATTGAAAGTAATAATTCTATTTTTTTTTTAAATATTTAAGTTATCAAAACTGATTCAGGTTATATCATCACTGATTGGTTTCGTAAAAATACTTATTCTGGTAGATTTTTAAATTTTCTTTCAAACCATCCAATACAACATAAAATTTCGACAGTAAAAAATCTTATCGATACAGCTTTAAAATTATCAGATAAATCATTTCACAGTTCTAATATAGAATTTATTAAAAAAACTTCATACTTAAATAATTACCCAACATAATTTGTTTAATTACATGTTGACAATAAAATTAAAACAATTACAGATTCTTTATCCAACCAAAATAATATAAATATAGTTAGAAATTCAAATTTTAAACCAATAGTATCAATTTATTATCATGGAAAGTTATCTTTTGAAATTAAAAGAATTTTAAATGATTTTAATATTACAGCAACTTTTAGAATTGACTCTAAACTTCATAAATTCATAAAATTAGGAAAAGATTCATTAGATAATTTGCAACTTACTGATGTAGTATATAAAATTCAATGTTTGAATTGTGAAAAATGTTATGTGGGTCAAACTAGTAGATTACTTGCTACAAGAATAAAAGAACATCATGATAATTTTAGACAAAATCCAAAAAACCATAAAGTCATAGCAAAACATCAGGTTAAAACAGCACATTTGATTCATTGGGATAATGTTATAGTTTTACACTGTTAAAAATAATATTGAATTTAATATACCCATGTGTATTAAAATTAATATATCAATCATATGAAATTGCCATTAAGAGCGTGTATATCAAATTTCATATACATTCATGTTAATCACTTACAAGAAAAATCAGATAATTCCATTTTACAAAAATTCAAGATAAGTTCAACGTGAATTTTCGACTTTAAATAATAAAACCTGATGCCTTCTTCCAGTTAATCAAAAATATGACTGGATTTTAGGTCGAAAAGATCAATTAAGCAAACAAATAACAGACCTAACCTACAGCCGACTGTACTAGCATTGAATTTCTACTATTTAGACTGGATTTTGGAAAAAGTTCCACCCGTACGTTGGACTTTCATTATAAATAACAATTTAGTCGACGAATTCTAGATTATAAATTTAATTGCGAATATTTGACAAGATTTGAAGAAATGAAAGCATTTTGAGTTTACATGCACCATGCTATACCGAACTGTATATTAAATTTAATACACATGTATATTAAATTCACTACACCAATGTATGTTACATTTCAGTAGCAGTAGTGCATATTTGCTTCACACACATGTATATTAAATCTCATACGGATTTTTCTAACAGTGTACATCATGAACCCAATGAATTTAAATTAATAGCAGAAATGTTTTTGATAAAGAAAAACAACAATAATTTTTTGAATACAATTTCAGATCTTCATAATTATAGTCCAATATATAATATAATTTTGGATTCTCTTATCTAAAAAATTTAATTTTTTTTTCGAAATTCTAAATTGATGAATATTTCAACTAATCAGTATTATTAATATTTAAAAATTTTAAACAATGTATAAGTTTGTTAATAATGTTTAATTGTACAACTCTTTCAATTTTAATATAGTAATTATATTTATATAGAAACTATAGTACCTTACGATATAAATTGATGATACGTTATTGCCAATTCTATCTTTGTTAGGATTTCTCTTCCTCTCTTTCTCAATTTTGTCTTCGCAAAAATGGAGCAGAAAAGTCGTGGTCTCGGACTTTACGACTAAATTACCTAAATTATTAATATTTTTGATAGTATGAATTTGAAAAATTGAAAAAAAAAATTTTGCAGTTTTTTAAAGAAGTTAACAAAATTACAAGAAAAAAGGTGATGCTCTTTAAGGTAAATTTTTTAAATTATAAATTCTAACCTAAAAAAAGAATTTTTTTTTCTATTTAAATGATATTAATTAAAGCTAATATTATTTCATATATTTATAGCGATGAAGATGAGGAAGGGGAATTTATTAAATGATAACTGAGATGTTTTTGACGAACTTTGGAAATTAACTTGAATTTTATGTCCTGATGAGGAAAACGACCGTTTTCGAAACGTTGACAGCGAATAAAGGTTTTTAACAACTTATAAAGTTAAATAGTATGAAATTTTCTACATAATGAGGCACTTTGTATTATTTCGCTAATGCTTCCAAAATATCAATTAAAATAAAGTGGCTTTCAGTAACTACATTGAGAAAAAGTTACATTCGATATGATCTATATAGAAAATTTGAAGAATATTTAAAATAGTTGGTTCATTTTCAGAATTTATGCAAAAAATGACAGAAATTTGTTAATTTTTTTTTTGTGAAGCCCAACCTACTCTCAATCTCTATAAGAAAATAATCATCTGACCCTGAAAAATAATGTTCATTAAAATTAATAAAAAAATAAATAAAATAAAATATTAATTTTCAATCAACTTCAGAGTGAGGACTGTAGAATAAAAAATGTATAAGTTGGCCTTGATAAGGGAGGAAGTAGCTCATTAAAATTTGATCAAATTCCTTTTGAAGACATCTATGCGAATTTTCGTACAAACGAATTTAGAATTGAACAAAGGTACAGTCAACCACGATCTTTCTGAATCCTTGGGTTGGTCCAGACTTCAGACATCAGAGGGCTCCTAGCACGAGGGTCGACCCGATTTTTTTTTCTGTATTCGCCCGTACGGAATATACTTCATTATTGCGAGAGCTGAAATTTGAATAAAAAAGGGAGCCGTGAGTGCGCAAGAGCCTCGACATCTGTCGTTGCGAGATGCAAATTAGTCAACCGAACCAGAGAGAACTCGTCGGCGACTTGTTCACTCCTCTCAAAAGGATGAAAATAAAAAGAAAAAAAAATTCAACAGGAAATTATTTGAATCTTTTCGTTATTTATTTAGTTTGAAGATTGTGCACTTGGCATAAAGAGCATCTTCCTTCAATGAGATTCTTCGGAATCACAGAGCAAGGAGAGCTCAAAAAAAGGGAAAATAAGGTAGTTTTTTCACAAAGAAGAGAAAAAATAAGGCAAAGAATAAACATTTATTTTTACGTTTTGAAAAAAAAGAAACATACTTTTTTGTTACTATTCAAAAACACTGTTCAACAGTATTTGATACTTTTTTTTAGCTATGACATTATTTGAATACTATTTTCAGAGAAAATGACAATTTTCATTTAAAAATAGTTGGATTTTATTTTGAAAAATGGATTTTTTAGAAAAATAGGCGAATTATGCACCTAGGGGGAGGAAAAGTGCCTCTCCTCCTTGGCGCATAAGATATATTTTATAACGAATGGATGGTTCCGGACATTTTTCGAAGCACATACATGATTTCAGTCCATATGAAAATTTCCATAAATTTACGAAAATTTACGGTCATTCAATGTAATTTATCAGTGAATATGGTATCTTACCATAAATTATCCAGAATTCATTCTTGAAAATTTCCATGAATTTCCGGAAATTCATGAAGAATTTGGGTCATTTATGGTAATTTGACCGGTAAATATGGTAATTTATTATAAAATACCCTCGAAAATACCTAATACTAATTTTTTAATATTTTAATAAATTTCCAGAAATTTAAGAACACTTTCGGTCCTTTATGGTAATTTTACCGGTGAATATAGTAATTCAACTTGAATTACAGGTAAATATGGTAAATTATCATAAATTACCCAAGAATTATTTTCAAATATTTCCAGAAATTTCCGGAAATTTATGAGTAAATTTCATTTATTAATGGTAAGTTTACCGGTAAATATGTTAATTTACTATAAATTACGTAATATTCATTTTCAAAAATTTTCAAACATTTCCAGGAATTTATGAAAATTTTTGGTCATTCATGGTAATTTACCGGCGGATATGGTATCTTACCATAAATTATCCAGAATTTGTTTTCGAAAATTTTCATATATTTCCGGAAATTCATGGAAAAATTCTCTCATTCATGGTAATTTTACCGGTAAACATGGTGATTTACTATAAATGACCTAATATTCATTTTTTAATATTTCCATAAATTTTCGGAAATTTAAGAACACTTTCGGTCAGTTATCGTAATTTTATAGGTAAATATGGTAACTTAGCATAAATGACCTAAAATTTATTTTCAAAAATTTCTGGATATTTATGAAATTTGTCGGTCTTTTATGGTAATTTGACCGCTGAATATAGTAATTTACCTTAAATTACAGGAAAATATTATAACTTACTATAAATTACCAAAAAATTATTTTTAACTATTTCCACAAATTTCCGGAAATTTATGAAAAATTTCATTTATTTATGGTAATTTGACCGGTAAATATGGTAATTCACTATAAATCACCTAATATTCATTTTTAAAAATTTCCATATATTCCCAGAAATTTATGAATATTTTCGGCCATTTATGGTAATTTCATAGGTAAATATGGTAACTTACAATAAATTATCCAAACTTCATTTCCAAAAGTTTCCATAAATATTCAAGGAATTTATGAAAATTTTTGGTTATTCATGGTAATTGACCGGCGAATATGGTATCTCATCATAAATTATCCAGAATTTATTTTTTTAAATTTCTATAAATTTCCGGAAATTCATGAAAAACTTCTGTCAAGTATGGTAATTTTACCAGTAAATATGGTAACTTACCATACATAACCCAGAAAATATTTGCGAATATTTCCACGAATTTCCGGAAATTTATGAAAAATTTCATTTGTTCGTGGTAATTTTACCGGTAAACATGGTAATTTACTATAACTTACCTAATATCCATTTTTACAAATTTCCATGTATGCCCTGAAATTTATGAATATTTTCGGCCATTTATGGTAATTTTATGTGTCAATATGGCAACTCACAATAAATTACCCAAAATTTATTTCAAAAAATTTTCATAAATTTCCGGAAATTTAAAGAAATGTTTGCTCATTTCCGATAATTTCACTGGTAAATATAGTCATTTCCCACAAATTACAGGTAAATATGGCAACTTACCATGAAGTAACCAAAAATTAAATCTGAATATTTCCACAAGTTTCCGGAAATTTAAGAAAATGTTCAGTCATTAATAGTAATTGTACCGGTAAATGTAAGTTACCCAATATCCATTTCAAAAAATTCCCATAAATTTCCGGAAATTTATGAAAATTCTCAGTAATGTACGGTAATGTAGAGTAATAGAAAATGGTTGGTTAATGCACGGACTCGAGCTATGGTCAGGAGTAGAAAGCGAAGCAAATGCAGAGATTTTGTGAGATTTTGGAGACTTTCAAATATTTCAAGGTATTTCCATAGATTTGAAAGATTTCATGATACTTTGAAAGGTTCCAAAGAATTTTTAATTGATTTTAATAATATATTATACTATTTTAAAGTAATTGAGCATCAAGGTTGGTTCTGAGGATATTTCAATGAATTGTCCATATTTTCGATAGATCAATAACCCTCTTTGATATGCAATACATACCAACCATAACTCTTTATGTTCCAGTTTCGTCCTAATACTCCTTCATTGACCGCAGTTGGGTCGGACTGACGTTATAACTAGATTCTTCACCTGATGACCCAGGTGAAAAACTTATATATAGTTTAATAGTTTATATATAGTGGACAAGACAATAATACTTTTCATTTGCTCCATACATTTTTCTGTATAAAACAAATGAAAAATATTAGTATAAACAATAGAGTAACCTCAAAATGGATTGAGACATTGGTTGATGAAAGGCATGTATCCGGTAAAGTTTCAGGCGATGAATGGAGACTGGGTTTTTGGAACAAATAAAAAGGAGTGCGGCAGTAGTAGAGTAATAGAAAATTGGTTGGTCAAAGCACGGGCTCGAACTATGGTCAGGAGTAGAAAGCGGAGCAAATGGAAAGATTTCGTGAGATCTCGGAGACTTTCAAATATTTCCGGGTATTTTCATAGATTTCAAAGATTTTATGATGCTTCAAAAGATCCAGATTTTCAATAGATATCTGCTTCCAAGTAATTTCACGGGATTTGTGAATAACAAAATCTTGTACCAGTCTTTAGTAGCTGAAGGCTACTACCCTCTTCGGTATAAAATACAACCCAACCATGACTCTTTCGGTTCGAGTTCTGTCCTAATACTTCCCCTTCATTGACCAAAGTCGGGCGGGACTTACGTCATAACTATATTCTGCTCCTGACGACCCAGGTGAAAAAGTTATATATAGTGGACGAGACAATAATTTTTTACATTTTTTTCATACATTTTTCTTCATAAAAAATGTAAAATATCAGTATAAACAATAGAGTCACTTCGAAATGGATTGAAACTTTGGTTGACCAAAGGCATGTGTCCGGCAAATGTCTCTTACGTATCTTTTCACTTTGGACGGCAGAGTAAAGTGATAGAAAATGAGAAGTCGAAGCACGGACTCGAACTATGGTCAGGAGTAGGGAGCGAATCAAATGGTTGCCAAGGTGTCGGTCCGATTATAAATCAGCGTGAAAAACAGCATGTCGAGGGGCATAACTTTGTATCTCCCAGATTATTCTGGGTTAAAATGAAAGTGAGAATCAATAGTATATTGCGTGACGAGGGTCGAAAGGCAACGATTTCACGAGTGTGAAGTTAGCTGCCCGAGCGAAGCGAGGGCTGATATCACACGAGTGAAAGCGTTGCCTCGGCCCGAGTCATGCATACAATTTTTCATCATATCGATAATCGAAAAGTCGACTTGAGATGACTGTGGAGCGGGTCGATTTTCGACCCGCTCCACAGGCATCGAAAGTCGAATTTTCGATTGAGGTATGATGAAAAAGACTATTTATCATAGCGTGTAACGCCCTAGTTGATGATAGAATAAATGAGGTAAAGACGCCTTCTGGAACACTTTAGATGATACTATAGGCACTTTCGATAATGCAGGGTGTCTAGCGTGTCTTAAAAAAAATTCAGAACTTTTCCAGGTTTTTCAGGGCAAAAAAAACTTTCCAGGTACATTTTTTTTCCTGCGGAAAAAACATTTCATAAAACACAGTAGAAACTGTAGGTCTTGTTGAACTAAACAGGTGTCATATGCGAAATTGCTTATGCGCCCTCTAAATCGGAATTTATACTCAAAAAAACGTTTTTTAGTGATTTCTTATTTTCTAGTTTCCTAAAAATCTGCTGTTATTGTATTTTTATGGTGGAAATACTTACTTGGGACATTTATACCCAAATCTCATGGTTACTGTGTCATCTAATTAATATCGTTATCCACAAAAATGATAGTAGATTTAGAATAATCTTCCTATGAAAAAAGGTGTGTCACGAAAATCCCGATTATTTAATTTAAAATTTCCTAATTACAATTTCAGATGAAATAATTCATTTTCAACCAAGAAAAAGAGCATTTTCAACAAATAAGTTGAATTCTCAAACAAACTGATAAATCTTTGATAACAAAAAAAAAATAAATGGAAAGAAACCAGCAATAGTTCATATTATTTCCACACGAAAATTTAATTTTCAATAAGAAACTGTTAAATTGAACCAAAAAATACTAATTTTCAACGGAATAGTTGGATTTTCAACTAAAAAGATTTTTCAATCAATAAAGAAAACAATCTTATCCAAAATGTTGAATTTTCAAGTCATGAAGAGGAATTTTTGACAAAGAAGTTTTAAATTAAAATTTGTAGCTTAAAATATTCATTCTGTACCGAAATAATTAAATTTTCGACTAAAAACGAAGAGCTTTTAACAAAATAAGTGAATTTTGAAACTAAAAAAATAAATTTTCTAGCACAAATGAAATAGCTACATTTTCGGCCAAAAACAGTTCGTTTTCAAAAAACCACGAATTTTCAACCAAATTCGTTGCATTCTTGAAATAAAAATGAATTTTCTACTAAAATGATGTTATTTTAATTAAAAGAATCCATTTTCAACTGCTACAAAAAAAGGACAAATTATATGAATTTTCAACTTAAAAAGATAAATTAAAAAAAAATAGAATAGTTTAATTTTAAGTTAGAGAAGTAGGTTTTTACCCAAATAAAATGAATTCTTAAGGAAATATTCAAATTTTTCACCGAAAAAGTTATATTGCTACCAAAAAAGATATATATTTCTGACAAAATAGATGAATTTGCAACTGAAAAATATAAACTTACAACAAAAAATAGAATGGTTTGATTTTTAGTTAGAAAAAATTTTTTTAAGCAAATAAAAAAAAATTCAACAAAATAGTTGAATATTCGATCAAGCAAATAGATTTTCTACCAAAAAGATTGAGTGCACATAAAAAAATATTTTCTACAAAAGATTTAGTTGAATTTTTGTTAAAAAATCAGTTTTTGATGAAAAAGTAATTTTTAACTAAATAAAAATTAATTCTCAATGAAAACCCTAATTTTCTGTGAAAAAAAAAACAAATTTTTAACAGAATACATAAATTTCTGAACAAATATTTTGATTTTTATGGAATTTTTAACCTACTAGTTGAATTGTCAAAGAAAAAAGTTTCAACAAAATACGAAAAATTTCAAAGAAATATTTGAATTTTAAAAGGAAGAAGATTGATGTTTGAACAAACATGATAAATTGAATTTCCAGTTGCAAAATTAATTTTTAATTCAAAATACTAATTTTCAACCGAATATTTGAACTTTTGACTGAAAAATTACGTTCTCAGTTGAAAAAAAAATTTTAATGTTAACAAAATAGTTAAATTTTAAACAAATAAACAGATTTTTTCAATAGAATGATGAATTATCAATTGAGAAAATGAACTTTTGACAAAGCAGTTCCACTTAGTAGATTTTTTATAACAAAATTATTAATTATAAAACATAAAATTTTTATAATTTGTATTCTTGTAAATTATTACATTATTGGAACCTATATTTTAAAGGAAATGTGATTCTTAATATATTTTTTAATAGTTTAATATTTGAAGATTTATAACTGAAAATTCCTCAATGTTTACGACTTTCAATTTAGAATTCTTCAATTTTGAATAGTTAAACTTTAAGACTCTCTAGTATTATTATCATTATACTATTATTATCAATAATTATTTTATGCTTTTTCAAAATGATCTTCAAAATCTAAAGGAAATCGAACGTTTTTTACCGAAAATACAGATAAGAATGCTATAACTATTATTATATTTTATGAACAATAAAATACAGTTATGGAATATTAAAAAATACTCCCTTTTAATGTTAAGTCTGAAACAAATTTCTATATTCCACATAAATTTTTATATTAAATACTAAATTGAACCAATTTTCAAGCATAAATAAATTATGAGACTTTCTTAACAGAGGTAATTAGATCAGGAGCACCGTTGTTGGGCATTGATACAATTCAATTAATTTCTTTGAAAACTGCTATGTTATTGTTTCTAGTTTAAACAACTAAAAATATCGGAAAAAATTTATTAACTTTTACAACAGTTGACGGTGTTTTCCCAAAAATTAGCGATAATTATTTTAAAAGTTAGGAACAATTTGAAAAAATTATTTCAATAATTGGTTGTATCTTTTCTTCACGATGACAATTATATAGAAATTCCGTTTTCCGATTTTTTCACTTAACAGGTTTTGCTGAATCACGGCAGTAAAGGTTCGTGTGCAGGTTCGCGTCCAGGAACATGTCCAAGATCCTCCGAGGTTCCTGGACAGAAATTTCCGCCGGGAAATACTTTCGCACCAAACCGATATTTTGTCATTGCATGAAGTGTTTTCCCCCATTTAATATATCCATTTTTTACAATCGGGAAGATTTGGAAGTATCTGATTTTTATTTATTATTTGTTATTATTTTTTATTTTATTATTCTTACTTATTTTTTTAACACAATAGTGAGAAATTTGTTAATTTTTGTTGCAAGGCCACGAAGAAACTTCTTAATGCTATTGCTAATAAATCTAATAATTTCAATTTTTTGGGCCCACCTTACTCTTAATCTCTATAAAAAAGGTCCATAAGAAAGTAATCATCTGACCCTAAAAAATATATGTTTTATTGAAAAAACATTAGGTAAGTAAAAGAAAATATCAATTTTCAATCAAATTCAGAGTGAAGACTCTATTGAATAAACAATGTAAAAGTTGGCATTGATAAGAGAGGAAATTATTAAAATTTAATCAAATTCCTGCTCAAGACTTCTATGCAAATTTTCGTACAAACGAATTTAGAATAAAACAAAGGTACAGTCAACCACGATCTTTCTGAAATTCTGACCGTACGAAACATACTTCATCATTGCGAGAGCTGGAATATAGCTTCGTGTGCGCCTCGCGTCCAGGAACATGACCAGGATCCTCCGAGGTTCTTGGACAACATTTTTCAGAAATACTTTCGCACCAAACCCACATTTCCTCATTGCATATAGTGTCTTCCCCCATGCAATATATCCTTTTTTTTACAATCGGGAAAAAGTTGAAATATCTGATCGCATACATTTGGTACCCCCTAGTCGTTTATAAAAGACTAAACGAGTCTAATCGCGATCCTGGGTCGACGCGACAGCAACAAGTGGCCCTGCTTTACGCTTCTTTACCTAGACTACCGTGTCTACTAGCAATCATGTACTTACATCCGTTGGATTTTCGCGTGTGAGTCTCAACTCTGACTTGTGTGCACGTACTCGTCGCATCGTTCCGCAAAGTACGAGTGCGCTTAACTACCGGACAGAAAATGTAAAAGGGTTACTCGTTGCATCCCCCGGTTAGTCTCCAGCCGTAAATTCAAGTCCCTACCATCAGTGAGCTATAGCCTATACTTACACACACATATTTACTCACACACTCACATATTCACTCACACACTCACATATTCACTCACACACTCACATATTCACTCACAAACACTCACGTATTTACTCACACTCATATATTTACCTCGCATATTTACTGACACACACTTACATACTTACTCACACATATGTATAGCATAAAGTACCTGGCTTATTGGCCTAGGAAAATATGCAAATGTGCAAACAGATAGTCGCTACTTTGTACAATATATAGTATACATTTGTACAATGTACACCTGTTTACCCCGTGAAAGATTAATGAGTTCAGCAGCAGGCGTAATTTTAACTACTCGCGAGATTGTAATCGACCCATTGGAATATATCCTATTTCAAGGAAATTGATCTTGTCTTCAGAAAACAGCAAATAAAGGATGTAATGAGAAGATTTAAATTTTCCTGGGAGAAACATTATCTGATCATTATCTCCCCTAGAGCAAACGCCACGGAATGTTTTCCAGTTTTTTCAAAGCAGGGTAGTCAGGGCGATCCATTAACTGCGTTGCCAATTTGCTCTGTTTTGGAAAATAGGGTGATTTTTTGCGAAATTAGGGGAATAATAGGGGAATAAATTCATCTGATATGTTTGAAATTTCTGAGCCCCAAAGTCGAAATATATATTGTATTTTCAAAAAATAAATAATTTTTCAACAAATAAATGGATAAGCTGAATTTTTAAATTACGAGGATGAATTTTGAACAAACGTGATTAATTTTCTATTGGGAGATGAAATTTTCAACAAAATATTTAAATATTTAAAGGTGAATTTTCAATAAACAAGAATAATTTGCTACCAAAGAGAAAAAAAACTATAATCAACTAAATTAATTAATTTTCCACAAAATAGTTGAATCATCATCTAAAAAATATAACTATTCAAACCAAATGGACAAATGAACTTTCAACCAAAAAGGATGAATTTTCGAACAGAAATTGAATAGTTAGATTTCAAGTGAGAAACTTTGTTTTTAGCCACAAAAAAAAGATTTTTTAACAAAATAGTCACATGTTTAGCCGAAAAAATAATGTTTCAACTAAAATAATAAATCCTTAACCAAAAAAACATACTTCCGACAGGAGAATTCTACTTTAATCAAATAGTTCAATTCTCAAAAGAAAAAAACATTTATTTTAAGCGAAAAATGTAATAATTGAGATTTCAACCAAAGGGACGAATTTTCAATTTAAAAAATAAATCTTCCGAAAAGAATTGATCCTTAAGAAAAAAAGAGTTCAATTTTTAACTAATTAGTTAAATTGCAAACCAAAAAGATGAATTTTCAACCGTAAAGGTTATTTCTCTACCAAAAAAAAGGATTCTTAACAAAATGCATGAATTTTCAACTAAAAAAGATAAAATTTCAACAAAATAACTGAATTTTCGAATAAAAAATTTAAAATTCAAACTCAAAATGTGATAGTTAAATTTTCAATGAAAAAGTAGTTGAATGTTAAAAAAGAAAAATTTTTTGAAAAAATTGTTGCATTTGAAGCTACTTTCTACAGAACAGTTCAATTTTCAACCCTCAAATATGAATTTCTAGCAAAAATCTAAGTTTTTTACAAATAGTAGAATTTTTTCCAAATTACTCGAATTATAAAAAAACCGTTGAATTTTCGAATAATTAGAATGTTTATTTAACAAAATTGCTGAATTTTTCACAAAATTTTTGAGTTTCCAACAGAATAGTAAAAATTTGAACTAAATAATATAATTTTTAATCAAGGAAGTTGAATTCTCAACCAAAATAGTAAGATTTTCAACTAAATAGTTGAATTTTTGATTGGAAAATATCAATTTTCAATTAGAAATATAGGTTATCAAACAGAAATAAAATAGTTGCATTTTTTACAATTTCAATTTTACTACGATATAGTTAAATTTTCAACCCAAATCGTGATTTTTCTGAACAGTGAATTTTCTATCAAATAGTTAAATTTGAAAAAAAAATAGTTTAATTTTGACCCAAGAAATTGAATTTTTCACCAAAATTATTTAATTTTTCAGCCAAAAATATGAATTTTCAACCAAAAAGTTTATTTTTGACTAAATAGTTTAATTTCTATGGAATTGTTGAATTTCAAACTTAAAAATACAAAGTTTCACGAAGAAATTAATTTACAACTAAATAGTTAAATCTTCAACTAATATAATGAATCTTCAACCAGGAATTACAAATTTTCAACCAACTTTTTGAAGTTTCAACCAAATAGGATTAGTTTGAAACAGATTGTTGAATTTCAAACAAAAAAATTAATTTTCTGCTTAGAAGATTAATTTTCTACAAAAAAAAAAATTAATTTTTGAAAAAATACCTCAATTTTCAACCAAATAGTTGAATTTTTAAATAAGAAAGAGAAATTTTCAATTCAAAATAGAATACTTAAATTCTCAGTTAAAACAATCAATTTTTAGCCAAAATTGAAACGAATTTTCAACAAAATATTTATATTTTTAAGCACAGAGATGAATGTTCAACGGAAACAAAATTTTTTTCAACAAATTATTCAAAATCGCCACCAAGGATTTGCATTTTTGAACAAAAAAGACGAGTTTTCTAACAAAATAGTTACATTTGCTACAATATAATTTAATTTTCAAAATGTTAAATTTTTGTATCAAAAAGATAAATTTTTTACCAAAAATGGAGTTGTTAAATTTGTTTGCTGAAAAATTAATTTCCAACTTGAAATAAAATCAATTGTCAACAACGTAGTTGAATTTTCGGCCACAAAAAAGAATCTTCAACCAAAAAAAAAATTTTTTAAAATGGATTCAAGTTGCAACCGAGCAGATTAATTTTTAATAAAGAATATAACTTTTGAACAAAATAGTTGCCTTTCCAACAAAATAATTCAATTTTTAAATAAAGAATTAAATTTTTAATCAAGCGAGATGAATTTTTCACCAAAATTATAATAGTAGACTTTGCAATCAAAATTAAACAAATTCCTAATATAATACCTGAATTTTGAACAAAAAAAGAAATAGTAAAATTTTTAGTCAAAATTTGAATGAACTTTTTATGAGATAATTGAATTTTCAAACAAATAGGTGAATTTTCAAACAAATAGTAGAATTTTTAACCAAACGAGATTAATTTCGAACAAAAAATATAATTGTATACTTTTCAATGAAAAGAAATTTATTTGGTAGCCAAGAAACATTTTTTTTTGGGTTCTATTATTCCAGGTCGCATTTAAGCGAACAAACGAGATACGCCATTTTACTTGAAAATTCATCACATTTTAGCTCCATAAACTTTGTAAAACACAAGTTAAAAAAAAAAAAAAATTGCAGGTAAGGAGAATCGAACCCCAACCGCCAAGTTCCAAGTCGTTTGTGTTACTACTAGAATAGCAAAGGCACAATTTCCTTCTTACGTATCCTGTAAGTATGGACGTGCGGTCTCACAGACCGCACGTCCACGGTAGCATCAAAATTGTATACTCTGTTTTGAATTATTTCAAGGTACTTAAAACACAAGATGTCACACACTAACAAACTTGAATTTGATGCGGATACCCCAAAATACGGAAAGCAACTATAACAGAAAAATTTTTGGTCCCAATTATCCCTCATTTGAGTAAAAAGTGACAAAGTAGTATATAAGTATGACCGTGCGGAAACCGCACGGCCATAAAAGTTGATAAAATTGATTAATTTCTCACTCATCACAATGTTCTTTCATATACTGTTCTATCAGACCTTAGCCAATACCAGTATTGCAATTTTGCCTCACACTCGTATGATCAAAGTATGGTAAAATCCCAATCATTTTTTGAAGTGTAGGAATTAATTACTGAAATAGCAGAGGTCGATCTGAAACTCATGAATGTCAAGAATATTTGGCTTGGCCTGATGCATTGTTCTTGCACATATTAGATCAATGCAGAGCACACATAAGGCAGATCAAGTTCTATCTGATGCATTCTCTTTGAAGCCACCTGCACATGAATGTATAAGCCTTAAGGGTGGCCACTACTAACATCACTGAACTACATGGACATGCATGAATTTCCAGGGTTCAAAGCGACGATTGCCATAATTTGCCTTTAAGCGAATTATACCCACTCAGTGGTCTGATCGGACCTCCTCTGCCACGTTATATCATATCGAGATCCCCAGTTATTTCTCCATGGAATTAATTCTCTTCATGATAGAAACTGATGAGGCCATAGGGCACGTCCATTAACTACGTTTTCAATTTGAGGGGGAGGGGCTCGCGAAAAAACTACCTTTGGTAAAAGGGATGGGGGTAAAACGCTAATGGACAAAGTCAGTAATGGGTGGATTCTTAAATGATGAGGATAAGAGTAAAATTAACGTGGTTTGTATGAAATTCCTGGGAATTTTCTGCGGTAAAACGCTACTGGACAACGTCAGTCATGAAAGGATTCTCAAAGAATGTGATGTCGAGGAGACACACTTTGACAAGAATATGAGAAAATTGTTGAAATAGTTTAAGAATGTTGAAAGAATGAGAAAAGAACTACTGACGGAAAAAATATATTGAGGTAAAGTGAATAGTAGCGTACTTAGTGGAAGACCAAAGAAAAAATCGGGGAATGTGTGAACGTTACTCTAATTCAAACAAAAAAATAAAATTTGTGGAAACACAAGAGCTTGCATAAGAAAATGTATGGACGTGAAGAAAGCTAAAGAGTATGCCAGGACAGGAGAGTGTGACAATAAATAGTTTATAAGAAATGCATGATGAAGAGTGTCAGTGCATTAAATGACGCTTGCTAGAGAGATTGATGAGCAAACTGGGTTGGAGCATTTTTTTTTGTCAATACTCAATTTTTGGTTGAAAATGTTAACTTTTGAGTTGAAAGTTTAACTACTTTTTAAAAATTCATTAATTTTTTGTATTGAAGATTTATCATTTTAGTATAAAATTGACATTTTTCGGACGGAAATTCAACTATTTTTTATAAAGTTCGTCTTTTTTGCTTAAGCGTTCTACAAGTTAGTATAAAATGAATTTTTTTGTTGCAAATTTAACTGTTTAAAATATTAGTTAAAATAATTTCATAATTGAAAAACCCAGGAGAAAAATTTATGTTTTTGGCTAGAAAATTCGAGTGTTTTTTTTTAAATTCTTCTTTTGGACCGAAATATTCAACAATTTGGAGAAAGATTGAACTAATTTGTTGAAAATTGATTTTTTTGTTGAAAATTCTTATTTTGGATTGAAAATTCAACTATTCCGTTAAGAATTAAATTATTCTACAAAAAGTTCAACTTTTCAGGAAAAAATTAACTTTTTCATAAAAAATCATATTCTTCTTAAAAATTCTACTTTTTTGTAGATAAATTCGTCTTTTCGGTTGATAATGATTCATCTTTGTGATATACAATTTTCAACTTTTTTTCTACTTTTGTTTTGAAAATTGAATTGTTTCAATAAAAATTAAGCTTTTTGATTGAAAATTGAACTTTTTTATTTAAAAATTTAATATTTTCTTTTTAAATATTCAACTGTCTTAGAAGAGAATTCGTCTTTTTTGTTTAAAATTTGCCTCCTTTGTTCAAAAGTTGAACTACTTCCTCAGAAATTTATTTTTAGATTACAGATTCATAATTTCAGTTCGAAATTAATTACCTTTGGTTGAAAATTCAACTATTTGTTTGAAAAGTCATGTATTTTGTTAAAAATTTCTCTTTTTGGTTGAAAATTCATCTTTATAGCTTAAAATTTTAAAGAATATTTTTTTCCTAAATTTAACTTTAGCATTGTGAATTTAATTATTTGTGAAAAAACTTATCTCTTTGGACGGAATTCAAAAGATCTCATTAAATATTCGTCGCTTCAGTAGTAAATAAATAACTGCTGTTTGCAAATTCAACTTTTTTTGGAAAAAATTCGTCTTTTTTGTTGAAAATTTGTCTCTTTTGGGTAAAAGTTGAACTACTTTTTTGAAAATTCATTTTTTATATCACAGGTGTATCATTTTAGTTTGGAAATCATATTTTTGATTGAAAATTCAACTATTTGTTCAAAAGTTTGAAAATTATTTTGTAAAACTTGTCTTTTTCTTTAGAAAATGAATCTTCTTGGTTGAAAATTCCTCCTTTTGGTTGAGGATTCATGTTTGTGCATTAAAATTTTTCAAATATTTGTTTAAAATTTTGACGTTTGTCTTCATATTTTAATTATTTTTCTAAAAGTTCCAATTTTTCTTCGAGTTTTTAATCTTTTTTTTGTTTGAAAACTCGATTATTTAGTTGAACATCCATTTTTGTAGGTAGAAAATTCCAGTATTTGTTTAAAAAAAACAACTGTTTTGCTAAAAATTTAAATATTTTGTTGAATATTTAACTATTTTGTTAAAGACTCAAACTCTGAGTGAAAAAAGCATTATTTACACTTGAATGTGTTATCAAATATTTTGTTCTAATCTTTGTCCATACGAGATTTGGAAATAACGAAAAGAAGGACATCTGAAAAAAAGTTTATATGTTCAGGAAAATTTAGTTTTAAAAAAACCTATATGCTTTCATCTTAAAAATTTTCCATTGATTTCAAACAAAATAGCTAATTATTATATTCATGGGCAAGTGCCTAAAAATGGCCCTCTTGGACGGAAATGGTGTGGATCTCGGGACAGTGATGGTACGTGGGTTAGCGTTCGCAGATACGTTTGTTATGGCAAAGTTAATCGAAGATTTGTCGAGACTGTTGAGTAACTTGGATACAATCATGAAGAACATAAGTCTCAAAATTAA
>CAKNXH010001422.1:0-25189 GCA_932178445.1 Andricus quercusramuli
TGATTAAATTATGTGTTAAAATTCGAAAACATACTGGAAGGGATAGCAGTAATATTGACTCATTGAAAGGGGCACAGGTTCAGATATTTTTGAAGTCATTGTCGTTTATTAAGGTGCGATTCACCCAACCGGCCTACTCGTAATACATATTTTCGGGAAAAAAAACCCAGATATCGACGAGCATCGAGTAACATATACATAGTCGGTTTTATAGGCGTTGTACGGTCAGTAACAGCATAATCATCGTCCGCTTCGTTTTTTTTTTCTTCAGTTTCACTTCTTTGTATGCTGATAGCCTGCAGAATGGCGGAAGGAACAGAAACCAAATTGACATCTCTTCAGGCTGTTTCTAAAAGTGTTGAAAGTTTCTCTAAAAATTTCTTCAAGGTAATTCCTCATTATGCATGTCAAATCATACGTCTCCAGCTTCATGACTTACTGCTGCCAAACTAAACGTATTTTTAGCAATTCATCAATCAACTTTAGTGTTATTTATGATAATGGATGACGTTTTTGCCATAATTGTGTTCCTGCTGTTTTATTTTTTAATCTGGGTGGCGAGTGACCAAGAAAATCGGGAACTAGTCTGTAATTTCAAAAACCGGGAAAAAGCCGGTAATTGTTGTTGAAAACGGAAATCTTTCAAATTTGTTTTTACTTTTACAATAAATATAGTCTCGCTCTTCGAAAAAATTTGTTTGAAACTATGGTCAGTGTGACCAATCATCTCCGTTAAAATATCGAAGTTTATTTTATATTTAAAATTTCAATGTTAATGTTAATATCAATGGTAATGTTAATGTTAATCTCTTCCACTTTTAAAAAAAATACTTCTTTTTCCTTGGTATCAAGAAAATTCCCCTTTTCTCGGTTTTCACTTAAAAGAGACCTGAATTAATATAACTAAATAAAAAATTCAAACTTATTTTTTTGGGTTGAGAGTCACCAGAGAGATCAACAGGGCTTAATCCCTCCTCCCCCAATTTCTTGAACCATGTACATAATATACATATACTTTCCTGTGTGCAGCCACCTAAAATTTTCTTTGGCCTTGACCTTGGTCTGCTATCATATTTCCGGTCCAAAAGTCATCTTTGGCGGTTTACAATTATGCTACTTGTCTGCCATTTCAATTTTTTTAAAGAAAATTAAATTATTTTTCTAAGAAGTCATCTTTTTCTATCGAAAATTTCTCCATTTCGATTGAAACTTCATCTTTTGGTAGAAAAGTATTTTTTTTCAGTTGAAAATTTATCTTTCTTGGTTAAGAATTTAACTCCCTTCCGAAAGATTCATGTTTTTGGCTGAAAAATTCAACTATTCAGATGAAAATGCAACTGTTTGGTTCAAAAATCGACTTTGAGAAAAATGGCCTTTTTTGCTTGAAAGTGCAACTGTTTGATCGAAAATTAATTTTTTTACGCCAAAAATTCAACTATTTGATTAAAGATTCATATCAACTACTTCCCCTATATTAAGAGTATTATGGGCCCTGGCACTTGAAATTGTTACTTGAATTTCAAAATGGATGATTAAATTTGGACAAATTTCACTTTACTTTGAATTTTAAGGGAAAACCGGGAAATAGCCTGGAATTTTTTGTTTAAGTTTGAGAGACCATCCTTATTACTGTACTTGCAGTCTGGACGTATTAAACATTAGTTGAAAAGATATACATCTGATTGAGTGTTTCTCAAATTGAGATTATATCGGTTTTTAGACTGTAACCAAAAATGAAAAAGGAAACCTCATCACCTCTCCCCTCAGCGCCGGTATTGTTCTATCAATGGCAGCTTATGGAGCTCGTGAAAACACCGCAAAACAGATGCGCGATGTTCTAAAATTGCCAGCTGATGATACCCTAGGCAGAAGTGGATTCCAAAACCTCATCGATAACTTAAACGTAAGTATTTTTCCAAAACAAGTATCGCTTTCTTAAAAGGTAACTGAACATTTAATTCAACGAAAAATATTCCAGGGTGTCAAAGATGTCGAACTTCGTCTTGCCAACAAGGTCTTCACCAAGAAGGGTCTTGAAATCAAACCCGAATTCAAAGCCTTGACAGCAGACAATTTCAGATCAGCAGAAGAACAGCTTGACTTCGAAAAATCTGTAGAGTCTGCATCTACCATCAACGCTTGGTGTGAAAAACAAACCAGCAACAAGATCAAAGATCTCGTCAAGCCTGGTTCGCGTTTCTTGTTTTATCAGATCTTTCGAAACTAAAAGTACTAAAGAAGGAGAGCAAAGAACTGAGAACTTAAGAAATTCTAAAAGAATGCATAAAACTAAAATGGTCTTTCATCTCTTGTAGATGATTTTAATGCCGACACCGCCATGGTTCTTGTCAATGCGGTCTACTTCAAAGGACATTGGAAGGAGAAGTTCAACGCCAAGAATACCGTCGAGAGGCCATTTCATATTGATGACAAGACCGTCAAGAATGTCTCCACCATGTATCAGAGTGTCAAGATCGTTTATGGCATTCTTCCCGATCTAAAGGCTAAATTCGTCGAAATCCCATACAAGGTAAAGATTTATTCAATTGATAAGCAGTCCTAATTCAATTTTTCAAATCTAATTCCTTTGATTCTTGCAGGGTGAGGAAGTGAGCATGATCATCGTTCTTCCTGACGAAGTTAACGGTCTCGCAGAATTGGAACAAAAATTGGAAAACCTTGACATCAACACCATCAGACAGAAGGGATACCCTCATGATGTTGAGCTCTACCTGCCGAAATTCAAAATCGAAAGCACGATCCAGCTCAATAATGTCTTGACAGAAGTGAGTTTTCTAACATTTCGATTTTCAATTTTAAATATATTTAATAGACATTGAGGGTTAATAATAATTTAATTTGAATACAGATGGGCATGGGAGAAATGTTCAGTGACAAAGCCAACTTCTCAGGAATTGCTGACTTACCTCTTAAAGTGAGTAAAGTTGTCCAAAAAGCGTTCATTGAAGTAAACGAAGAAGGAGCTGAGGCTGCTGCAGCCACTGGTGAGTCTTCTCTCCAATCCTTTGTTCGCAAAGCTTTTATCGTTTTGGCTTTTTATTGAACTTTCGAAAAGCTCCGAGTAGATCTTCAATTTCAATGATCATTCGTAATTCATTAATTATTTTTTCGAGTCAAATTAAAATTCAGATCCTCCCGAAAGTTTCCCTGCACTTTTGTCTGGCGGCCTGAGGCTTCACAGCTTTTTTAGTCCAGAAACTGAACGCAACATATAGCACAAAAGGAAACATACTACCTCCAGTGATGGGTAATTGACTTTTTAAAAGAAACTAGTTATCGTTATCGTTGCCGTTCCAAAATGTAACTGTTACAGTTTGTTCTTGCAAAAAAGTAACTATCGTTACTTTTTTACTTACTTTTGTATTCTGAAAATATATGCTAAATAAAATATTTAACACCTATTCCTATCTGCATTAAGGGCTGCGACGCAATCACTTGAATCACTTTTCACGCATAGCTCAATTTTTAGTCACTTGTAAAAGATAAAGTCACTGCAGTCACTTGTTTAAGATAAAGTCACTAATGTAACGTTATATGATAAAGACACCTATAGTCATTAAAAAAATATTTTATTTCGTCACTTCTTTCAATGAATTAAAACTGAAAGGCCAAGAACTTCTTAATTTTATTGCATATTTGTTTCATTTCTTCGAATTCTTTTGTATTGATTTGAAGTTACCCTGAATTCATTGAAATTTCCTTGAAGGCCAGTAAATTGGATGAATCTTTTCTTAAATCAATGGAATATTTTCAACTTTCTGAATTTTGTTCAATTCATTCGGACTTCATCGCGAATTCCAATTAATATATTCTGAATTCTTTTCAATTCTTCAAATCTCTTGCAAAGGGCCTAGCCGGTTAAGCATGTAAAATCTGCCCCCGCACGTATCAAGTTCAAATTTACGTCATAGTTTCATGCCCATGTGAAGTATAATTTCGCCCAATGATAACCTTAAAATTGCATTTTTGAGTGACTTATGGAGGGGCAAAGAAAAATAAAAAAAATGGTTTTTCTCGAAAACCACTCAACCGATTTTAATGAACAAATTATATGTTACATACATCAATGAAAGTAACGCAAAAAAAAAAGAAAAAATTTTGATAAAAAATATGACCAAACAAATTTTTTTGAATTTTTCAAAAAAAAATTTTTATATGATATTTTAGAGATACGCCTACAATTTTTTCTCAAAAATATCTTCAGATTATCGGCTTTAACGTATATTTTTGCTGAATTTCTCGTGGAGGTATAACAAGGGTAAAAAAAATAAAAACCATGCATGCAGCGCTACGCTGATACGGCACCCTCCCACACGGCTGCGGAATGCTATACCATCAAGCGGCTCAATCTATTTTTATGAAAAAAGTGTCATCAATATCAACGAGACCATTAAAAAAAAATTCTGTTGAAAAATACATCTCTATATTTTCTCGCAGGAAAATCCTTAAGTTATCTGCTTTAACATATATTTTTTCCAATTTTTTTGTGGCGGTATATATCATGACTGAAACAATCACACACGCAGCACTGGCCAGTGCTACAAAGGACTGAAATCGAGAAAATAGACCAAAATTACACAGACTTACAATTACTTGCTGTTGTGTGAAGCTGAAAAACAGAAGACGATCATGTAGACTGTCATTTGTTTTTGTGTTTTATATAAGACATTGCGTAGGTGATGCTTAGGCATCATTTGATTCAAGATTGCAAAACAGTGAAGACAGTAAACGTGTGCTTGTATTGTAATTGTTCACGATATTGTAGCATTCAGTGTAATTGAACCTATTTCATCTTCCATTTGTATGAAGTTGAGGAAAAAAAGACGATCCCTTCAGACTGTCACTTGTTTCCGAGTTTCACATCAAAAACGTAGGATCGCTTAGACATTATTTGACTGCGACTTCAAGAAGTTGAGAGCAGTAAACATGAACGTAAAGTGTGCTGGCTGCGACATGTTTTTGAATAAAACAAAAGGTAAGAAGAAATTGGTAAAAAATATTGATGAAGCAAATGCTTTTTCTCTTTCTCTAGAAAGAACAATATCTGTCGCTGATACTTTGTGTCATAAGTGTCGTCTTTCTATTTATAAGATAAAAAAAGACGGATCAAGATTCTGAACCAGTAACAGAACAAATGCTTTCCTCTGAATCGACTTCCAAAGATCCAACTTTCCATGTTAAATTAAAATTAGAGAAAGCTATCTTGAAGGAAGAATCCGTTGAAATGCCGATTCAGAGGACTGTTTCGACGCATAAATGCTGTTGCATTTGTTTTTCCAAGGAAAATCTGACTGTAATTTCAAAAGAAGCTCGAATGCAATCGTATATTAAAAATAAAATATACATACCAGCTGGAAACCGGTGTTGTCGAACACATATGGTAAAAAATAGAATTTATAACGAAGATCTTGGTCTTTTGAAGGTCCACTCTAATACCACGAGATTTAGTGCATCAGAACTGAGCGAAATGATGGAAACTCTTTCCATCAAATGTGATTCTACAGTATTCGAAAAAACCGGTGAGTTTAGCATATCCGAAAAACAGATCAAAGTTTTTACGGGATTAACTTGGGAAAATCTTGTAGAGATAAAGGATATGATGATCTCATTAAGAAATAGTCAGTCCCGTTCAGTGATACAAGCTCTGGTTGTATTTCTTTTTAAGCTACGCACAGGGAACTCCAATAAATTGATTGCTTCCATTTTGCAGTTAGAAAATGAACAATCTGTCTCAGAATATTCAACCAGCATAATCAAATCTTTTGAAAAAGACGTTTTGCCATTTCGCTTTGGCTTGAGTGCCCTTAATAGGGATGATCTTATTAAAAATCATACCACTGAAATAGCAAAAGCATTGTTTGATATTCATAACAAGTTATTCTTAATTTGTGACGGTACATATGCACGTCATCAAAAAAGTACTAACAATGAATATCAAAGGAAATCCTTTTCAGGACAGAAAAAAGTTCCGCTGTGTAAACCCTTTACTATCTGCGCAACTGATGGATACGTGTTGGACATGCTTGGTCCATACCTTGCTAACCAAAATGATGCAGTAATTTTGAAAGATATCATAGAAGATCCAAATGGTTTATACAAGCTTCTGAAAGATGATGATATTTTTGTTCTCGATCGCGGGTTCCGAGATATAATAGATGACTTAGAAAAAAAAAACTTTAAGGTATTAATGCCTGCTTTGAAAGGTCAAAGAAAACAATTGATGACCGAAGAATCCAATCAATCTCGCTTTGTCACTAAGATTCGCTGGGCAGTTGAATCAGTTCACGGTGTGCTCAAGCAAAAATATCGTCTTCTTGACCATAAACTCGATAATAAGCTGATACCAAAAGTTGGAATATATTTCAAAATTGCGTCGTTTTTGAATATTACTTTTGGAAAAAGGCTAGAATCGGATGTAGATACTTTTGACGAAATTGTACAGAGAATGCATGCTCAAAAAGACACCAAAAATACTTTGGCTATTGAGGCGGAAGAAAAGGGATGGTTTCGCCGAAAACTTCCTTTTCAAATTATAATGTGCGATGACCTTTTGGATTTTCCGGAAATGACCGAAAGAGATTTGAAGATTCTATTCACTGGATCATACCAACTTTCTCAAGCGGTGTCATGTTTGGCAGAAATGCTGGACAAAGATGACAAACTGAACATTGAGTATGCTAAAGATGAGCAAACTGTACTCAAATTAAAAGTGCTATCCAGACATGTTTCTCCCACAACATATAGATGTTTCTTAAGATACAAACTTCACAGCGTTGGAGTTTCTGGTCTAACAGATTACGCTTGCGAGTGTGCGAATAGTAGGCGAACTGTTGGTAGCTGTTCCCACATTGCTGCTATAGTATATTATTTATCCCATGCAAAATACCTATCTAGAATTTTTAAACCAGCTGAAATACTGAGCGATGTATTCAACACAATAATAAAGCACCCCGATTTGTGAGAGGCGAGGGGACTCACATTAAAAAAGCACCCCGATAAGGAGTTCTAAAACGTACTGCAACCGACTCGTGGTAAACTCTGGAAACTATGATTCATGTAGACTAACTGCAGACGTCCTTTGTAGCACTGGCCAGCGCTACGTGTGTGGTTTTTTAGTCATCATATATACCGCCACAAAAAAATTGGAAAAAATATATGTTAAAGCAGATAACGTAAGGATTTTCCTGCGAGAAAATGAAGAGATGTATTTTTCAACAGAATTTTTTTTAATGGTCTCGCTGATATTGATGACACTTTTTTCATAAAAATAGATTGAGCCGCTTGATGGTATAGCATTCCGCACCCGTGTGGGAGGGTGCCGTATGAGCGTAGCGCTGCATGCATGGTTTTTATTTTTTTTACCCATGTTATACCTCCACGAAAAATTCAGCAAAAATATATGTTAAACCTGATAATCCGAAGATATTTTTGAGAAAAAATTGTAGGTGTATCTCCAAAATAACACATAAAAAAATTTTTTGAAAAATTCAAAAATTTTTGTTGGTCATATTTTTCATCAAAATTTTTTCATATTTTTGTTTGCGTCACTCTCATTGATGCATGTAACATATATTTTGTTCATCAAAATCGGTTGAGTGGTTTTCGAGAAAAATTACTTTTTTTATTTTTCTTTCCCCCTCCATATGTCACTCAAAAATGCAATTTTAAGGTTATCATTGGGCGAAATTATACTTCACATGGACATGAAACTATGACGTAAATTTGAACTTGATACGTGCGCGGGCAGATTTTACATGTTTAACCGGCTAGGCCCTTTGTTCAATTTGCCTTTACTTTTGATGAATTTTTCTAAATTCACTCAACTCTTCTCAATGTATTGAATTTTTTGAAAACATTTGTTGTATTTCACCCAGAATTCTCTTGAAGAAACTGAGAGTTCTTAAAAATTTCATTAAATTCTTTTAAATACCCTTGAATTTTTCGCGATTCATCCCAAATTTGATAAATTCAATAGGGTTTTAATACATTTCCAAAGTGTTTTTAATTGACTTAAATTTTGTTACTAACTCCGCGAATGCTTTTCTTTTTCCTTTAATCTCTCTAAACTCAGTCGAATTTTATTCAATTCGTTGTACCTCTCTTGTTGTTTTTTCACTTCATTTAAATTCTCTTGAATTCGACCTGAATTCTGTTCACTTCTATTGTACTAAAATCAGTGGAATATTTTTGTTTCTCCAATCTTCTTTAACTCACTTCAATTCATTTGGAATTCCCAAATCGAAATTTAGGCCCTACTTTGAAACTATAACTCCTACCTTAGTAGGCGCTGGAGCAGCAAAGTAGGTTCAAAATAAGCAGCGATTTCAATTCAATTGAGACCCTACTTTGACGCTAAAAATGTCCAAAATCGGCCGTTTTTCCAAGTTTAGCGTCAAAGTAGGGTCTAAATTAGAGCCTGCATTGGTGCTCCAGGCCATACCCTACCTTAGTGCTCCAGACCTTACCTTGGTGCTCCAGCCCCTACATTGGAAATAATAATAATAATAAAAAGAATAATAATGGCGTAATTTCGGTAATGGTTATAAATTTTTATTTCGGGTTCCCTTCTGCGCAGAAATACTTTTACTATCAACTGTACCTCAGGAACTTAATATTGAAACAAAACTCATGAAGTATATAATTCTTTATTTGTAGTGTTTTTTATCGTATAATTTGAAAAGTTATTTGTGAAATATCGTTGACGTTCACTTCAGTTCAGTGGAAAGATTTTTCAAGGGAATGAAACCAATTTGGGTTGAAATTACAGACTAGTCCGACAATTTTTTATTTAATTTTGTTTCTCGTAACCTCTCCAAATTTGGTTGTCTTTCACAAGTCGAAAATCTGATTTATATTCTTTTATGACTACTTGGGACGATAGCATTCGATAACTCAAGGCTCAAATGGAAACTTTAGTTTCGGTTCTGTGAGAAAATTAACATTTTTAGAAAGAATCCTTTCCTCTTTGCTTACAGATACTTTATTAGTGCTGATATCGAGAAACTGTTCGATTCACATAGTCGCAATCCAATTCAGTTTTAAAAATCTTAATCTGCAAATGAGATACGCAATTCACGGAGTCGCCTTTTCAATCGGTTCTTGTTTCCGAGGTGTAGCTTCTAAATATTCAAAGTAGGGCCTGTAGGTTCAAACGGAGTCTAAAGAGGCTCTAATGTTTCATTCTCTAGGAGTGAAAACCTCAAATTGAATCATTTTGAATTATTTATTTGAAATTCTTTTTATTTCTTTCAATTCGGTGCCTTTTTTGGAATTCGTTTGAATCCTTCTAAATTCACTCCTATTTCACTGAAATTCGTAGCATATTTTCGATTGAAATTTTTTTTCAACTCACTTCAATTTATTTGTAATTTGTCCCGTTTTCTTAATAATTTATCCCGAATCCTTTTAAATTCGTTCAAATTATTCGAAATTCTCTTGACTTGTTGACCTCAGACTGAATGCTTCTGAATTCACTTGAATTCAGATAAATTCACTCAGTTCAGTAGATTAAAAACATTTTTGTTTAGTTTTTTCTTCAATACACCCTGAAGTATTCTAAACTCACCTTGAACTCATAGAGATTTTATCAAATTCTCTTGCATTCCCCGAGATTCTTCTATACTCACTTCGACTTTTCTGAAATCAGTGGAATATTTTGGATTTTATTTTTTTAACTTTTTCAAGTTATCTGAAATTCGTTCAAATTCACTTGGAATTTTGATAAATTTCATCGAATTCTTCTCAATTCTTTTGAATTTGAAATAACATTAGTCACTTTCAGTCACTTTTTTGGTTTCAGTAGGTTATTTTTTCACGTTTTTCGAGTGAATTAGACAGCCCTGAGTATTCTTGGTTAGTTCAATATGATTTTTTTCGTACTAAAAAATATTTCGAAAAGTAGCCTCCGCAAGTGAATGAATTAAATGAAAATGAAAAAGAAGTTGCACAAGCAAGACAGTTTATTGTTTTGTCATAATAAGAGACTTGTGAACTATATTTTGAAGGTAACTAAAAAATTAACCATTTTTATAAGTAATGTTACTGATAAATTTTAACTAGTTACCAATTCGTTACTTGTTTACAGAAGTAACTTTGTTTTACTACCGTAGACAACAAAAATTAATTAGATACTAATTGAAAGAAACTTGTTACTTCCCATCACTGACTGCCACATGAAACACAAGTTTAATTTTAAAATCAAATAACCTGAATGCTACTAAACCGGCACAATTTAACATTAATAATTTTAGCGCTATTTATTAAAGAAGGACATTCGCTTTTTGAAAATTTCAGTCTCAATTTGCTCTGAATTGATGAGTTATTTTCGTAAATTTAAGTCGCCACTGTAGCTGCATGAGCATCATTGAATGCTAGAGAATCCAGCTGTGCACGTTTAATTTCAATCTGCGACCCTAAATGAATTTTTTTTTATTGGTTAATAATTTTTCTCACAATAGAAAGGTTTAATCAGTGATCCATCTTAGCCCAGCTGCACGCGATGTCGCCTCGCTATAAGAAGAAAAATGTCTTATTTTTACCACTTTTCATTTTCTCTCACAAAAAAAAACGAAGCCACTTGCACTATTTTTAGACTGTTGTACCTCTGGTACAACAGGTGTACCTCTGGGCATTCTGCCATTTACTTTACCTTCATGCACTTGTTTGGTCAGCCGTTCATCTTTCATTCTTCCAGCATATCCGAACCACACGGAGAAAAATGCGGATTTCGGAACAAGTTTTGAGGACCAGTAGTTTAAAAGTGAATCCCAAACATCTCGGATCGTGTTCAGAAATTCGGGACTGAGAACTGTAATTTAGGAATCGAGATCCACGATGAATATTTCGAGCTTCTTTCCCGACTGAGTCGGGACTCATTCCTAAACTGTAGGCAGCCGCTGCAGGCCACCAATGTAGGCAGCACTCTCCTTCTGGATAGAGCGCTGGATGTACAGTACTCTTCTAGCAAAATTCATCCTGGATCCGATTTTCTCGAAATACAGGACTCAGTTCCTATTTCTCGAATTCTATTTTCCTCCATGCATCTTAACTGATTTCTTGCCCATATGTCTACTAGTGTCTCTCATGTACCACATTTTTCGAGGATTATCTCGTTTCGAACTTTATTCAAACTTTTTTCTGTGATCAACTCCTGGTTTCCATACAGAAACGGCCCCCAACCCCGAAGAGATTTCGTATCAACTATTCAAAGGCAATTGGTTTAAGATTGTTTTTTGCAAATTTCATTTAAGCTTCTCATCTGAAAAAGCTTCAAAAAATTCGCAATACTTTTCGACATCAAGGGACATCTCTCTGAATTTGTCGTTGTAGCATAAAATGTTCAGCACAATTTTGTTGAGCTTGATTCGTAATATTGTATGTTTTACTTGAATAAAAACTATTTAAATTAGTACCTACTTTCAAAATTGGCGAAATTTGTTATTAGGATTCACAATCTAGAGACTGTCTCCTATGCTAACGCCTACATCAGTGACCTTCGCTGCAGATAGGCTTTTCTTGCACTTTATAACTCACAACTTATATAATGTAACTGCAACGCTTTTATTCAGTGGTCAGGAACTGATTCTGTAGCAGTAGCGGAATACATTTTTCCCAATCCAAAAGGAATATTTCTCCTTTATGTAAAAGAAGAATAATTTTTATCTTGTATGTCTCTGGAACTCTTTATAACAATCGAATTATTATTTTACTTTTAATTTAAAAGCGATATTAATATTTTTTATGTACAAATTTTTTTGTAGATACAAATTATGTTGCTAATGAAATTAGAAAGAATGGACAAGCCTATATTTTTATATCGAAAGGAATAGGGATATTCCCATCTTTAAATAAAAATTACACTAATACTCTTTAGATTTTTGAATTCATTTTCTTCTAAAAATTGATTTTCAGTTTGCATACCGTTTTATTCTAACCAGTGCGGAAATTGCCTAGTTTGGCCATTTTTTCTTGCTGGCCTGCTCGAGGGCCCTAGGAGGGGCCTATAATGGCCACCCTTAAGTGCAAAGTGCGCATGCGTGATTTCTGTAGTTTTCTGTCGGACGTGCGCAGCAGCTTTTCCATCTTGCTTTAGCATATCGCTTCGAAATTTGTTCTCGTAGGCGTTGCATTAATATTTTATATGTAGTATTTTAAAATTGTAAGGACAAATTAACGAATTATTTCTTAAACAAAATTGGACAGAGAAGTTGTATCAGGGACACTTTAAGAATATATTTTTCTTTAATAAAAAAAGACATAATTGGGGCCATTCACGTAATACGTGATATATTTTTCATAAACTTTCAACAGCCCCCCCCCCCACCCCTTGCGTGATGCTTTTTCCATTATTTTACAAATGGAGAATGATACTGTGATATACCCCCACCCTCCCCTGAACGTATCGCGTATTTTGTGAATGACCCATTAATTAAACAACACTTACTAATAATGAGATCTTTGTATGAAAATTAATTCTTTGTACTAAAGCTTAATGTAAATAGGTCCACAAAATTAAAGGAGTTGTATATTTTTGTGAGTGATTTCCATACATTTTTTCGTTGCATTTGGCAATTTGCTCGAAACTCAAAATATTAGACGTTAAATTTTTATTATGAATAATTAAAAATTATAATTCTAACCATTATAGATAAACGCAGCTTACTGTCACGATTCCACTGATATAAACAAAATATTTCTCCAAAAAAATGTCACTTAACTACGTTTTTCCCCTGTACAGCAGTATGCACTATAGTACTTAATGTTTATCGGCATTACCTAAAATGGTAAATGTTTTTTAAAACATTATACGTGAAAAACAATTATTGAACTAGAATAAAATAATCCAAAATAACAAATTAATGAATATGAGCAGTATCTAATAAAATATTTCTTCCGTAGGATTCCGGATTCGGCCTTGTTCTGCAAGAAGACGGGAACCAGAGATTATTATCTTTTCTGTTGACAAGCCTTTCTTGACAGTTTTGAGAAGCAAGTCTGGTGGACCTCTATTTATTGGTCGCGTTATAGAACCTCAAGTTTAGTCTGGGAAACTAATCATGTAATTTCCTTCATCTTAAACATTACAAGTTATTTATGGTTAAAAAAACACCAAAAATGAAATGTAATTTTTTCATTTGTAACATTCAATAAAAATTTAAAATGCATCTCCTGTAATAAGGAATGATAATTTATTCAAATTGACTTGTATCTTTTCATTTTTTTCCAAGTTACCATTTCAAAACGTTACTCTTTCAACTTTTAGTTGGAACACTTGAATTTTAGATACCGAGTTGAATGATTTTTTCAAAAAAGTCACCGATTATAAATAATGATTAAAAATAATAACATTTTGCTCTATTCCTGCAAAATTCACACTTTCTGAAATATGAATAATAAATGTAATGATTTAATATTATTTTCTATCAGCTATTATTATAGATATATCCGCGCGAACAATATATGAAGCATTGGGTGAAAAAACAACCTAACTCGGAAAATCGCGTTTTGAGATAAATCGATTCAACGATTTCAAGCTGCTATTGAACTAAGAAAATATTAATTTAAAAATAAATCCTTTCGTACACACAAAGTATTTCAATCTAGAAGTCAAATCCTCTTGAGAAAAATCATTTGAAAAATTAAAAAATAATTCAAATAATGGAAAATAAACAAAACGAGGTAGGTTGGTTTTCCATCGAATGGGTATTATAGGTATCTTTTAAAATGTATTTTACGTTTTAAACATTATTTAGTGACGTTTTTTCATTTCCCTCGTCGAACTAATGTCACAACTGGACGTTTCTGTGGTTGACTGATCCATTTTTTTTTATATTTTAATGAATTATTGAGCAGTAACAATAAAAATAATAGCGCACTGATTCCCGGCTGGTCACTACACGCTGCAGTGTGCACAGCTGTGCGAGAGCGAAGAACGTGAGCTACGCACGCGACGTTTCTCCATGCGTCCTACTCTAGTATAACGTGATTTACGTAATCAATAATAATTTTTATATTAGTTTTAAGCTGTGTACTAACTAATTAGGATTCGCTGATTCCGAAAAAGCGATTTACGGAAAAAGAACCTAACCCGGGTTAGGTTGTTTTTTCACCCAACGCTTCATATGGAGCGAAGATTTTTTATATTTTCAGTGAAAACATGGAAATTTAATATTATTTTGTTTTTCCAGTTTTCTAAATCATATTTTACAGTAAATGCAAAATAGTGGGACGATTCCGTCGGCTTGCGGGTTCGATTCCGGCCTCGCACTCTGGAAGATCCTCGGTGGCTCGGTGGACCGGTACCTCTAGAGAAAAAGGTTTTCTAAGTAATTAAGGCTGTTGTTCTTGGTGGTTCAGAACCCACCTTAAACTGTAGGTCCCCCTCCCACCACTAAGTGAGTGCATGGGAGTATGTGAAATGAATAGGGAAGAGATACAAGAAAAATGTAAACCAAATTGTTGTGCACATATGAAAATTATTTTGCATTACATTCAATAATAGTTTTGTAAAATGAAATGGATCTGAACTCAAGATGTTAATATCTGAATTCTAGAATGTTTTCCCTTGTTTGCGCAAACATTGCTTGAAACGATATTTTCTTATAGTAATTTTTTCCCTGTAGTTAAGAATAGTGTAATCGCACCTCGCATTGTAAAGAAGATTTTTTTATTGGCATTAGGGTCGATTATGATCGTTTGTTTTGTGTTCTACAATTGAACCGATATATTTTTTAAGTAAATTGAATTTAGATTTTCTATGTTTCGTCCCGGACTGACTCACTGGACTCATCAGTAAGGTTACATGAATCAGTCCTCATCAATCCTCATACAATGTAATTGATCTAAATTCATTGTAATGTATATTTTTCAAAACAAATTCTTTTTTTCCCCTGTTTATAACTTTGTAAATTAGATACATTTTTTGCATTCAACAATATAGTGAAATATACAGAAAAATCATCAGTTACCAATTTGAAGAGAAATTCATTTAGTAATTTTCTTCCTTCCCGTTTCTTCCGTATATTATTCTTCCCATAACTGCGCGAATTGAAGCTTAGTTTCGACCTCGCTATGTTAGCACATGTAATATAAGAACACTGACACAAATCACAAACTTTTTTAACGTAATATTTTTTTTTTTAACAGGTTAAAATTTTCATAGAATAGAATAATTTTCACACTATGTGATTAGAAAAGGACCCTTCTCCTGGGAGATCCAGAAGGAAACTAGCATTTTTTTCCGAATTGCACATTAACGGTAACCGGATACTGAGAATTTTGAAGAGAGGTCATGGCTGTAAACCAGACAACGTCGCACTGAAAAAGTGTGAACCTAAGGGTCAAATCTAAAAAAGTTTCTGTGAGTTTTCTTCCTTCTATTTGGAAAGCTAGTTGATAGATTCCGAAAAATTAACTTCTTATGAAAATTTTACTATATATTTTTTATAAATCCCCCCCCCCCCTTTTCCTCAATAAACCGAAGTCACTGACCAGAGCAGAAAAACCACTCGGTGAAAAATTGCCATTTTGAAAATAATTTGATGATATCTGTTGATATATATTTGATGATGCTGTTTTTCGAAAGATATCGTTTTTAATTGACCCAATTATTATAATTGTAAAGACGATTTTTTTATTGGAATTAGGGTCGATTATGATCGTTTGTTTTGTGTTCTACAATTGAACCGATATATTTTTTAAGTAAATTGAATTTAGATTTTCTATGTTTCGTCCCGGACTGACTCACTGGACTCATCAGTAAGGTTACATGAGTCAGTCCTACCTTATACAATGTAATTGATATAAATTCATTGTAATGTATATTTTTGTCAAAACAAATTCTTTTTTCCCCCTTTTTATAAGTTTGTAAATTAGATACATTTTTTGCATTATTCGATCGCTCACCTTAATTATATTACAGTGGAGTCTCGCCTATTTCCCTTCTCCCTTATTTCCCGTCTCCTCTATTTCTACTTGACCGCACACGGTTATTTCCATTCGCGCAGTTCCGGCACCTCCCACCACGGTCCCTGTATATTCTTCTCCGCGTCAGTGGCTGGCGAATTAAGAAGAGGCCTGAAGGACACCCTTGTCGGTTTGGGTTGAGTATGTTAGAATGGCGTCATGGGATAAGTATCGTTAGAAAGAGAAACTCTTACGCAGAATGCCTGAAGAGTAAGACAGCGCAACGATAATTGTTTCGTTTTTCCACACGAATCTGCGGGGACTTCGTTTTGCTCTGAGGTGCTCATATAAGCTCGCAAGATAATTGCGTCGCAGATTATGAATCTCGAGGAACGGAACCAGAAACAGAATATGAAGTATCCGACGATGCGTTCAAGAAAGCTGTTATCTATTTTGGAAACCTGGAAGAAGATTTATTTGCAAGTCGCATTAAATATAAATGCGACCAATATATATCTTGGTTCCCAGATTCAGATAGTATAGCAGTTGATGCTTTTACGGTATTCTGGTCATGTTTTTATTTTTATGCGTTTCCTCCGTTAGAAATTATTCTGATAGTTTTGCATAAAATAAAATCCGAAAAAGCACAAGGGATTATAATAGTGCCAGATTGGCCAACACAACCCAAGTCAATAAAATTTAAACCACGTATTAACCTTCTTTGTTCTCCAAATAGAGATCCACACTCACTGTGGAAAAGCCTTACCCTGGCGGCAGGAATTTTAGCCGGGAGGCATACGAGAAAAAAGGAGTTACGAGTGACTCCATAGATTTTATGATATCATCACTGGCTACATCTTCATTAAATAACGTTTTATTATTGCTGACAGAAGAGTTCAAAAGGGGAGCGTCTCACGGATCCTTAAATAGCTTAAGATCAGCAACATCACTTATAGTTAGAAAGGAAATGGCACAAAATGACAAACTGAGGCGATCTTTTAAAGGAGTCTACAATTAGAGACCCACCAAACAGAAGTATAACCAGACGTGGGACCCCAAGGTAGTTTCGAATCATTTGTCAATCTCAGTTCCTTATAATGAGATTTCACTAGAAAAGTTGTCAATGAAACTCGCGACCATGCTTGCACTCATTACGGAACACCGCTTGCAGACCTCGGCCTTAATAAACATGAAAAATATTATGCAAAAGAGAGATAAGATTGAGATTAGGATTCCAGACAGAGTAAAACGTCTGGACTCAACAGGAAGCAGCCGCTAGTAACAATTCCATACTACGCTAAAGACGAAAGCATCTGTGTAGCTACAATTTTAAAATGGTATTTGGAGAGGACTTCAGAAAGCAGAGGAAGCACTGATAACTTATTTATCTCATTTAGACGTCCTCTTTCCGCAGTATCATCCCCAATGCTAAGTCGCTTGGTAAAGTTTATGCTAAAAGGGAATGGAGTAGATACTAGAATTTTTTCAGCCTACAGTACTCGACATGCATTCACCTCAACTGCATATAAAAATAGTATAAACATCGACACAATTATAAAAACTGCAGGCTGGACACAGAATTCCAAGACTTTTACTGAATCTTATGATTTGAGTATTGCTGAACACAATACGGCATTTGCGAATGCCATACTAACACAAAAAAAGTAATACTTATGTCTTCGATAAGAAGGTTTATTTCGATGAATAAGAAACAATGTTTTTCAGTTTCTTAACATTGTGGTATTCAAAAAAATTTCAATACATATATATTCTTATTTGCTATAAACAGATATTGTTTTTTGAGCTGCCGTGGCAATAAACGTTCTATCAAAATTGTATGAAGCACCTCTTCCGAATAAATCATTCCCACCCATATACAGTGGTGTGCAAAAGTTTTGTGCCGAACACATTTTTGAGTACATATAGTAAAAAGAAGCAGCTAAGGAGGATTGAGTATATGTGAGTTATTAGTTGTTCACTGAACTACAAAATTATAAAGTTAATTCATTTTTGATCAAGATTGCTGACAATTTGTTCCACAATATTTTCTATGACGGCGTTCAAAAATAATGGACCACGCTTATTTTATAGCTTTATAAAAAAATTAACGTTCATAGAATCAAGAAAAAAAGCCATAATTTCGTTTCTCAATAACTAATACTTAGTAGCCATACCCTTTGCAGCAATTACAGCAGCACATTGACGAGGCATTGAAGCAATTAAGCGATGAACGTACTCCTTTGGTATTTTTCCTCATTCTTCCTACAAATTTTTCCATAAATCAGCTTTATTTGGATTTTTTTTTGCAACGCGTATTCCAAGTGCATCCCAAAAATTTTCGATCGGATTTCGATCTGGGGATTGAGCTGGGTGATCTAAAAGCTTCAATTTTCGCACATTAAAAAATACCTGGACCAGCTTCGACTTATGTTTTGGATTATTATCTCGCTGAAAGATCCAATCTTTAGGCATATTTTTCTTGGAATATGGTAACAATTTTTCAGGCAAAATGTCTCGATACATAACACTATCCATGATGCCGTCAATCTCGTGCAATGGGCCTACTCCTCGCGAAGACATAGCCCGTCAAATCATGACTGACTCACCGCCATGTTTAACTGTTGGAATTTGATATCGGAAATCGTATCTTGTGTTTTTCAGACGTCTAAAATACTTCTTTCTGTCACTTCCAAACACATTAAATTTTGATTCGTCAAAAAAAGTACTTTACTCCACTGCTTTGGGGTCCAGTGTTGGTATTTTTGTGCGAATGTCAATCGGGCGTTCTGATTTTAGACGAGGTGATACTGTGCTCCTACTCACATTGGCGGGGTTTTCATAACAGAGTTCTTGAGCAATTTCAGATGCAGTTTTCTTGACAACCGTGTTAGATTTGCATTTAATGATTTTTTTAACACGTGTAGTCGTTTTCTGTGGTCTACCAGATCGTGGGAGGCCCGATAGGAACTTGGTAGAAGTAAATTTTTCGATTATTCTATTTACAGTACTTTGACCACTTTTTAATAAAGCGGCAATTTCGCGAGATGCCTTTCCTTGTTCAGAAAGGTTTATCGCGGCTTCCCGAAATTCATAATTAGTATTTCGCGGCATATTGACCTTAGTTGACTTGATATAATGCGTGAAACACTCGAAGGATATAAAAAAAACCAAGTAGCGGACCCGGCGGAGATCTCAGAAATATATAAATACAGTGGCCCAATATTTTTGCTCACGTAAATATATAATATAAACGATAGAACCGGTAAATGTTTCTTTTCAAAAGCTGTTTCCTTCCTTATTTTTTAGTAGAAATAGTATACCTAGTTTGTACATATATGAATATATCTTTTCTTAAGTTAGCCCTTTAGGAAATAGTTCAGAAAAAAATGTAACAGAAAACTTTTGCACACTACTGTAATACCCATTTTCGTACAAGTAAGAAACCCAACAAAAAATCACGGCAGCACTTTTAACGGAATAAGTATTTGGAGAAGTGGCCGAGCAGCAGGGGCGCCACTGGCGTATTTTTTGGAAGCTTCGAATATTGTGGCAAATCCGGTCAAAGTTAGGGGCACTACTTGTGATCTATTCGGAAGAGGCGTTTTATACAATTTTGATAGAACTACACTTACAGGTAAGTTCTTTTAATCAATCAATTATACGCTTGAAATAGAAGATATGTATGTTTCTTTTTCGTTCTGTTTAATGAATTGCTAACATTTTATCATAAAGATGCAAAAGTGGGACTGGTACTTACCTCATCTCCATTTTTGATAATCAGACCCTGAAATAGATTTTCTTTTTTTTCTCCTCACTTCATAAGATTTTTTATAAGCATCAAGAAACCAAAATTGCTCACAGTTTTGCATTATATTCATTACTAATGTGTGATTACTTAACCAGCCCAAAATTCTTTTGGCTCCATAAATATTGAATATTTTCATAACATTTTGTCGGTGTGTCTGTCTCTATGGTTATACCTGGATGTTGCAGCCACGCTAGTTTTTGAAGGATTCGTCCAATCGAATCAGCCTTACATAAACTTTTTTATTGTTCCAAAATAAAGATCATGTTCAATAACCAGATTTTTCCAACCAAAATTTTAAAATTTAGAGCATTATCACAATTTGAAAACAAAAAATTTGAAGAATTTTAGGAATTTTTTACAAAGATTATGTTTTATGAAAAAAGAATTCGCAAAGTACCCAAGTGGCTTCTTTGATTTTGATCAAAATCGAGAGAGTAATATACTTGTAAAAATTTCAGAAGATAGAAAAAATTATTTTTCTGACAGATTAGGGAATTTTATTCAAAATTTTTACTAGATATTAAATATACTATTTCGAAACAATCCTCATTAAATTTTTCGATTCAACCAAAATTCAAAACGTTGGAGCATTTTCAAAATTTGAAACAAAATTTTTGAGTTTCAGAAATGTTTGTCAATGTTTTTGGTAAACGACAAGAAGGCTTTCAAATTATCCTGATGCCATTTTTAATTTCGATGAAAATTATTAAGGTTATATGCTTTTCAACATTTTGAAAATTGAAAAAAAATATATTCTTTCATACGTTAGGAAATATCAATCTAAATTTTTACGAGACATAAAATGTGTTTCGAAACTATTCCAATGAAATTTTTTAATTAGACCTGAATTTTAAAAAGTGAGATAATTTTCAAAAATATGAAATTTTTCGTTCTATTTTTTCCAAAGAACCGTCCCTATAACCTAGTTGTCGAGCGCGAAGTGCGAGTGTCGTTTGGGGCGGAGCTCCGCGCGCAATATTTTTTTGAAAGGCATTTTCTTAAATTAATTTATATAGAATGGATTGTACAAAAACTTCATTATTTCTCTGAAAAAATTCTCTTGAAATAAAATTAACAAAATATCTTTCCCCATAGAATATAGAGCTATTCAAATATTCCCATGAATTTCTTCTGAAAATATGAACGAAAATCAGGCGTCAAAAATGATATTCTTATGACTTAAAAGCAGAAATTATATATTCGAATCAAAATATGAATTAATAAATTTTGTTCTTTTCTTAGATAAATTTTAATTTCTGATATCTAGTTTAATTCTAAAATATTATATTTATTAGGTTATCAATGGAATATATCTGCTTGCCATTTTTCTATTACACTATTAATCTCAGATGATTACAAAACATCATTAGTTTCGCAATAATTCTCTGATAAATTATATGAAATTACGTAAGTCGACTTTGTACTAATTTTCCAGGATTTTAAATTATCGTTTTTAATTAAATTGAATTGATGGATCTTTAATTGATCCCGAAAATAATTCCACGAATTCTCCATCAGCTTTTCCATGGACTTTGCTTCTTATGGAGAAGTAAAACGGCCGATCAACATTTAATTGCGCGATTTCAATTTCAATTTGTATTCGGTCTGCGATTACAATTTCTGAAACATACACAAATAATAGATGATAATTTAAATTTTTTTCAGTGATATTTTTTAATAATCAATGTTAGTTCAAGTGCATTATCTCTACTTGTAAAATCGCATGCAGTGCAGTATTAATCTGAATCTGAATATATTTCTCCTATTATTTTCCTGCGTTTTGACTCTATTTTTATAAAATTAGAAATACGAGTGCCAAGGATCGTTAGGAATTCAGGACAAATGTGCGTTGAATAAGTGAATCGTTCGCCAAATTTCATAAATATATTTTTATTTTATGTGCAAAATTACAGTCTTATTGTGAGAATCAGAATTTTTGATTAGGAACAATCTCTGGATTTTTCAGTTTTCCAGTAAATAATTGAAGATTTTGGTGTGTTATGATGAAGAATGCTGGTTTGTTTACGGCGAAAGTAATCGATTTAAACTCGGATACTCGGGCAGATCGACTGATGAGAATAACTGCTATGGGAAAAAGGCATGATTGAAAGAAAACATTAATTAATACGTAGAGAAAATTAATTTGTTAGAATGAAGAATTAAATATTAAAGATTAAAAAAACATGCGCCAACTTCGAGCAAAGACATAAAAAGGCTCATTAAAAAGTTGACATTTAAACTGAAGATATAAATTCAAACCTCATGCAAAAAAAATTATAAATTAAAGTAAATACCCAGATAATCTTTTAATTCTAGCCATTTACTTTTTTTGTATTTTAATCTCTTTTTTATGCACTAGTTTATTATCTATTTAAAGGTCATGGCTACGTGTAAGGAAATTTCGGTACGAATAGCCGGATTTTTTGACTCTTAGACAATGCCTTATTGTTCAGCATTTTATTTCATCTTATTTCTAACAGACTGGCCGCAAAAATTCATATTCGAAATTCTCTGACTTTTCCCTGCCCAATTTTTCATTTTCCATTACTCTGCTACCACAAAAGATGAATCTTCCAGCGAAAGGACGAATTTTCAACAAAACAGTGAAATTTTTGACCAAAAAAGATGACTTTTTAAGAAAATAGTCAAATTTTCGACAAACTGATTAAATTTTTAACAAACCAGTTGAATTTTTAAACTAATTTTCAAACTTTCAACCTACAGAGATGAATTTTCAACCAAGTAATCGAATTTTTGAACAAGAAATTTTGAACCAAACCAAAATTTCGTCCAAACAGTTGTATTTACAACCAAATAGTTCAACATAAGAGCAGAGCAGACGAATTTTTAACAAAAAAGATTAATTTTTAACTGAATAGTTGGATCTTCAAACTACAGAGTAGAATGTTTGGTTTCAAAAAATTTCAACTTTAACCAAAAACAGTTGCATTTTTAGCCAAGAAGGCGAATTTTCAAGTCAAAAAGACAAATTTTTTAGCAGACACTTGAATTTTCAACCATAAAAGTTGCATTTCCAACAAAAAGATAAGTTTTCAACAAAATATGTAGAAGTAAGTTAATTAGTTAGATGCATTTCCAGCCAAATGGGCAAATTTTGAAGTCAAAAAGACAACTTTTTGAGCAAAAACTTCAATTTTCAATAAAAAAAGTTGAACTTTCAACGAACAGATGAATTCTCAACAAAAAATGTAGTAGCTGATATCTCAAAGAAAAAAAAAGAAAAGATTTTTCAACTCAATATTTAATTTGTGAACAATGAAGTCTAATTTTCTATTAAATAATTAAATTTTCAACAAAATAGTTCAATTTTTAAACAAATAGTTGAATTTTCCACATATGAAAATTTCAAATGAAAATTGAAAAAAACTTTCGAATCATTATCTTCGGCAGCTATTTGAAGTGCCTCTCGTAGAAATTCCCTGACTTTTGCAAGATTTTTATCAAAATCCCTGAATATTTGAGGACTTTCCCTTGACTTTCCCTAACTATTAAAATGCCCTGACGTTTCCCTGATTTCTAGGTTCTCCTGGACTTCAGCCTCCCTGTTTGAAATTTTGTATTTGCCTCTCTTCTTTTCAGAGAATAAAAAAATGTACAAATTATTTCTATTGGAAATAATTGTAGAAAATGAGGATGAAGTGATATACGTATCAGTTTCATGTGTAATCAGCAATTTACATCTTTTTATTTATAAATAAAAATATACAAATATTATCAAATTAAATAATTGTGCTATTTAGAAAGAATAATGTTACAATGTTTAGTCTATTTTTGTGGATTAACCAAATTTCCCACAAATACTGCAGTATTTATGTGTGTCAGCACGAAGTAAGTTCGCCTGTTCACTTCAAACTGTTTCGGACTTGGTGATTCGCTCATTCAAATGGATCGATGAATGAAGTTTAATTTTTTCTTATTCAATTAAACAATATTTTATGAGTAGAGTATCCAAATTCAAGATTCATACATTTGAATTGTATGAATACTTTTTACAACATTTAATTACTTTGTGAAAAAGTAATTCAAATTTAGTAGTTGAGCGAAAATAAACAAAAAAACATCATTAAAGATCACTTCTATATCATGAAAACTTGGGGATAAAGTTCAAATTAATATAATTTCATTATTCAGTTTTTGGTATTGGAGACAACCCTACAATAGGTAATGCTCCTATACTAGATAATCAATTATTTAAAATAGTAATGTAAGTAAAACAATTATTTTGATTTAATTAATAGTTTGGAATCTATATATGCTATTAAATTAAAATGATAAATAATTATTTTAGGTATATTTGTGCTTTTCATGCATTGAGTGTAAAATATAAAATCTTACGTGAGAAGGGAGAGAAGGGGTTCACAACAATCTTTCAAATCTTCATAATAGGGCGGGAGTTGGCCTGAATTTGAAAATTCATCGGTACGTAATCAATGGACTTCCTTGATTGATAAAGATTTTTTTTCACCTATTTTTAATTAATAATTTCTTATGCTTTATATCAAATCCCCTTTGTATATCCGGAAAGAATATTCTCGATTCGAATTCGAATTCAGCTTGTCGCCTCCGAATCTTCGTTATTTAGCTTAATTATTTATGTAATCACTTATTTAGGATATTTTTGCAAAAATGATCGATTTTAAAGTATACATACGTCGCGGAATAAGCTTAGAGTACCGAGTGCCAGTACTGGTACCAGAGTACCAGTACTGGTACCAGAGTACCAGTGTGTTTTGTATGTTTTAAAGTGTTTTGTGCACTTCGCAATCACTTAAAAATTTTGGTGTTATGGAATAAAGGACAAGAAAACAATATCAATTGCATAATTTTTTGAAAAATTGAATAATTTCTATTTCAATCGCAACTGAACGGATTCATCAGAAATATTTTTCTCTATTGGAAAACTCATTAAGATTTTAATACAAAATAGAATAAATGTCAGCTCTGAGATTAATTTATAATCAACAATATATCTATCTATTTAATAATAAAGACATGAAAAGATTATTAAATGAAATAATTAACAATTCGCGTTATTCACGAAGAATCACATTACAATTTCGAGCCTATTCTTGTGGATTCACCAAATTTCCGAAAAAAACTGGAGTATTTTCGCTTATAAGCTGGAAGTACGCTGGCTTGTTTACTTCAAAACGTAAAGGTATTGGTTGTACTGGACTTACTGAAAGGGATCGAGCCATTAGCATACCTATGAATAAAAAAAAAGTTTCTTATTTTCAATTGAGCCATTTGATATGAGCAGAATTACCAATTTAAAAATTTATAAATACGGTTTATATGACTTGGTAATCCTTCTCCTTTGTTTCAAAATATTAAAGATCACATTGTGAACATGGAAACTTTGAAAAATAGTTCAAATTGATATAATGCATCCATTCAGTTTTTGGCAACTTACCATATACCATTTTTCACATAAAG
>CAKNXH010001423.1:0-43970 GCA_932178445.1 Andricus quercusramuli
GGGGCATAATTTCTGAAGTGTACCCACCTCAAAAATGAAAGTTGTCCGATCGGGCTAAAAATTGGCCTAATCGTAGTCCTATTAGATAGTTCTTCTCACACCAAAAATTAATTCATTGTGATGATTATTTATCAAAGTGGAGGGGGTACAATTTATGGGGTTTTCAAGCGAAGCCTTACTTTCAAACGTTTGTAACTTTTGTCCTGTTGCCTGAAACAAAATTTCACCTTGAATATTTTCGATAGATTTTCCCACAAACTTTCTGGTGGTGATAACGATTTTCAAAAAAGGTCAAAATTTGAACCGAATTTTTGAAAATCAAGAATAAATTTGACTTTTTTTCAAATTTCGGCTCTTTTTTTTTCTTCAAAATAGTTTTGAAAGAAAGCTGAGATTTTTTCCTATGAGTCCTCCAATTTTCAGAGTGGCAAATTAATTTGTCTTTGAGTAATAGAAGGATACGTAAACAAGATGCCGTGATAGGGTGAGTGGCGCGCGATTTCCCCTAGTGCGCTCACACCGAGGATCTTTGTGCAACGCTTTAGTGCCATTTTTTCAACTTGAGTAATATTATATGCTACTAGAATAACTACTCTCTGCATTGCCAGGATGAATTAACAAGGCCTGCATTACGGTCAGTGTAATATTGATTGGGAATATGCTTTATAAATTATAAGTGAGAATGCAAGTACAATAAGTGTTCTAGCAGGAAGTAGTGGCACACATAATGTGTGCGTTTGCGTGCATCATGAGAATGTCAAGTTGATGTTGAATGAAATAAATATTCCACATTTAACATAGGATACCGACATGGTGCTCACAAATTATCACGACTGTCTGGATGCTATTTTATGTCCTGACTCTTCAAGTTCCTGTCATTTAGGAGAGTGTGAAAACTGTCCAGGTACTGCAAACTTGAAAGATAACATGACAAAAGCTTTTGATGAACATTGTATAATTGAAGTGAGGTTTGAAATTTGTCTACAGACCGACAGATGTACTCTAAAGACTCTGGTAACGGATACGGATGAATTCGTAGATGATTTCTGTGAAAGGCTGTTGAAATAAAAAACTCATTACTTCATTTCAAAGGAGCAATCATCTTTTTTCAAAAACCTGAAGGAAAATTTATTGCCTGGGGAGTTCTTGATTTGCTTCAAATTGCCTTCATAATTCAGAATGCAGCGCAATCATTCCACTGGAATAACGACCAAGCTACAATATTCACTGTCGTGATTTATTATAAAAAAGATGGAGAGCTCAAGCACGTAAGTATCGCAATCATATCTGATAACTTAGCTCATGACACGGTGGCTGTTCACGAGTATCAAAAGATAATAGTAGATTACTTGAAAACTCATTTCGGGCCAAAGAAAATCTACTATTTCACTGATGGTGCAGGGCAACATTTTAAAAATAAGAGTAGCTTTGTTAATCTCCAAGCCCATGAAGAAGATTTTGGTATCCAAGCTGAATGGGACTTCCATGGTACATCTCATGGTAAGGGTGCATGTGATGGTATTGGAGCGAATATAAAGAGACAAGCAGCACGATCAAGCTTACAATGTTCTCCGAAACATCACATACTCACTCCCCATGCTTTGTTTCAGTGAGCAAAGAGGAAACTGTAAGGAAACCGAAATTTTTTTCTGCAGCAAAGAAAATCATGCCTTAGCCACCGAGTTACTGAAAGCCAGATTTGACAAAGCTGTCACGATACCAGGTACATTACAGTACCACGCTTTCGTTCCCACTCAAGATGGAAAACTTCAACTCAAGAAGTTTTCTTCCTCTGAGAAATACGACATCCTCTCGAATGGCAAAAAACAGAAACCGCAAAAGAGGCCTGCAAAGAAAACAACTGTTGAAACTATCGCTGAAAAATCGAACAGGAAGATACACAATATTACCATATAATATTACTTAACTTTAAAAAATGGCTCCTAAGCGTTGCACAAAGATTCTCGGCTTGAGCGCACTAGGGGAAATAGCGCGCTACTCACCCTATCACGGCATCTTCTTTACGTATCGTTCTTTACTCAAAGACGAATTAATTTGCCACTCTGAAAACTGGAGGTCTCATAGGAAAAAATCTCAGCTTTCTTTCAAAACTATTTTGAAGAAAAAAAAAAGGTGCCGAAATTTGAAAAAAAAGTCAAATTTATTTCTGATTTTCAAAAATTTAGGTCAAATTTGGAATTTTTTTGAAAATAATTATCACCACCAGAAAGTTTGTGAAAAAAGCTATCGAAAACATTAAAGGTGAAATTTTGTTTCAGGCAACAGGACAAAAGTTACAAACGTTTGAAAGTAAGGCTTTGCTTGAAAACCCCGTAAATTGTACCCCCTCCACTTTGATAAATAATGATCAAAATAAATTAATTTTTGGTGTGAGGAGTACTATCTAATAGGACTACAATTAGGCCAATTTTTAGCCCGATCGGACAACTTTCATTTTTGAGGTGGGTACACTTCAGAAATTATGCCCCATATATGTGAGTGACCTTATGCTCACGCTGATTAGTGTCGCCACAGAGGTATCCAGAAGAATTTCGTAGTGCGAGAGATAAAGGCAGAAGTGTGATGCAAAAAAGCGAAGGGTCCATGGTATCACCTTGAAAGACGCCCCTCCGGAAGGTGGCGTTGTTTGTTTTCAGACGATGATTTCCAGATCAGATAGTGAATCTATATTTCCAAAGTTGCATCAATCTCTCTTTGCATCTCACTGTGTGTGGATGTACCTTCAAGCTTTCCAATAGACAGATGACAAGTCTATGAGAGGTTGAATCGAAAGCTTTCCGGCAGTGAATCCAGGCCATTGACAGGACGCGCTGATGGGCTGCAACGTCTTTACAGAAACACCTGTCAATTAGCATGTTCTCTCGACAGCCTGCTACAGCTTTTTTCGAGCCACGTTGTTCGTACATCTCTCGCCATACATGCTTAATTCGTCGAACAATCCTGTTGTTTGGGACAGCTGTAAAGATTGTATACAGTGTGTTCAAACAAGTTATTGGCCTGTAATTCTCTGGGTTGGACAAGTTGCCTTTTTTCGGCAGGAGTATAGTGCGTCCTAACGCAAAACTCCTTGAAGCGGATGATATTGTCCGTAACTTCTTTTAACTCTAGTGTTTTCGAGATCTTGTACACCTCTCTCCAAAAAGTCTCTTCCTCCTTGGACTTGGGTGGATTTTTTACAGAAACAGGGAGATCGCTGGAGGGGCGCGATGGGTCAGCGAGAAACTGTTGATTTTCCCTGATCCATCTCTCCCTCTCTTCAATAGCAGTTCACGGCGCAGCAGCCAGGCGCAAAAACTCTATCTTAAGTTGAATAACAATCCTATCCCCACTTTCCACTCTGGGTAATTTTTAAGGAAAAAAATCAAGCTTTTGTTTCAAATATTTGTAAAAAATGCGAGGGGTTGCATCTGGAGAAAAAGTGAAAACTATGTTTGAAATTGAAAATAGAGCATGAAATGATTATTTTATTCTAAAATCATTATTCTCATCCTAGAGCTCATTGAAGTACTTTTAGCAAACTCTCTTACAAAAGGTAAATTGATCAACTCATGCAGAAGCTATGAATATTTGAATAACGGCGTGCGAGATAAAATTTCGAAAATTCGAGCCCTTGTATGTAGACAACCCGTCTCTTCAGAGTTCCATAATTTGAGAAATTAAAAAAGGTTTAATGGGACTACAACATAGGAGAGTTACAAGAAAATCGAAAACAACGAATCTTTCGGCGTGTACGCTTCTAAAATTTTTCCCCGTATATACCTGCCTCGTATAGAACCAATAGAAAAATGTCCTGTGTTTTTAATATTTTTATTTATTAAAGCTTAAAAAGGGTTATTTTTTGCTGTTGATTAAACGGCACTGAAACGGCACTGGGCCGCCAGAGCAGCTTCAGTAACTGTTTGTCTGATGTCGACACCTAAACGTTACTCAGAGTGATGCGACGGTCAGATAATGTTCCTATTGTATTCCTCACGTACCGGGCGGGCAGAGTGATTCACAGTAATTGGCCGCCAACAACCCGAATCCCTTTTTGAAATTTTCTTCAAATTATTAACACATTTTTTAAAATGAATTTTCTTATCTTTTGCAGGTATTTAAAAGTGGAATCTAAGTAGCTTTAAACGAGCAGCACTAAAACGGCACTGGCAGTACCAATGCTATTCTCATAGCTGTGTATGCCGGGATCCATACATTTTTTAAACTCCAGCGTAAATAACCTGTATGCGGATACAATATGCATATTTTATCACTTATCTGGATCATGAATAACCATTTTTTACTCGATTTTTGAGCTTGTGATAGTTGAAAATATATAATATATCGTGAATTTTTCGATTATCTGTCACTTTCACATGAACGCGCGAAGACTATACATATTTCCATGGAAGCTATACTAAGTATGCATATGAGCACAACAGAGCTAAAGAAGAGCAAGACAGCGCAACAATAATTGTCTTGTTGTTCCTCACGACTCTGCGGAGTCTTCCTTTTGCTCTGAAGTGCTCATATATGTGAATACTATATGCATTTACTCCCGCTTATCCAGCTCAGAGACAACCATTTTTGAGCAGGTAATAGTTTTAAAAAATCTCATATTTTGAGAACTATACAATTATATGTCAGATTAACATAAACGCGCGAATATAAGACACATGCACGAATCTACAGATTGTTATTATCCGCCTGATGACATTTTAAAGACTGTTTTTACATTCCCAGTTTCAGACTTATCATCATCATCTTCCACTATCCCTCTTAATTCAACATTTAATGACTGACTTTTTTCTCGATGACATCACACCTGAAATACTTTTGGAAAAAACACTTGAAATCAAATCGAATGCCTTTGGAACTGATGGCATATCAATTAAAATGATTAAACTTGCCCTTCCAATCAGTCTAAGCTTCGTAAAAGATATAAAATCCTTAAGATTCCTTTTCACTGAACGTGTCAATTTCAAAGATCATTTATAGCAAGGGCTGTCGGCTATGGAATAAAGTACCATACGATATGAGAAGTGCACCTTCCCTGCATCATTTTAAGAATCTCTTTTTCAAATATTTGTACAATACTCCTAACCCAACTCTTGAAATTACTCACTGGTGAACTCTCACATTTAGTTCTTAAACATTTCATCTTCGAATTTCCTTTTGTTTTCATTAACTTTGCAAAGTATTTCTTCTCACACAGTTTTTCCCTCCTTATTTCTACCTTAACATGCACAATAACCGCTAAATAATCACCTAATGTTAATTACTACGCATTAATCTGATACCTAATTTGATACGTATTATGAGTTCGACTCTATTTATTTATTTTATTTAGTTTATAGATTAGATTATAAGATGAATCGAGTATCCTGCCGATCAGTGCTTGCACAAATTTGTGATGACCCTGTATTATCCTGTTCCTTAGAGGGCTATTTAGCCCTAGGAACATTTTTAAATAAATACAAATACAAATAAATTTTTCCATTGAGTCTTCACTTAGCAGGAAAGCAAAATAATCAATTTTTCTCCATACGCACAAACGTACATGAAATCAGAATGTTATGAACTATAAGGTCCAAGCGTTGCAAAAATGATACCTGACATTAGAAACAATCGTATTAGATCATGATTCAATGTTGGATATTATTATATACTGAACCATACATCCACCTGTTTTGGCGACGTTTCAGATACTTTATTGGCATTCCACCTTCGCATCCAGGACAACGACATCTATATCGCGTTAGCTCTGCGCTGCAAGCAGGTGGTAAGTTGCACTCGGCGGTTTGTATCACTTGTACAGACTCTTCTAAGACGGAAAACCGCTACACACTTGCCGAGGGTCAGAATAATGTCTACCAGGCAGGACTCAATGACGGTTGGACCGATAAGAATGACTGGAATGGTCGAGAAAACAATGGTCAAAAGAAGCAGAAAACATCAGTTGATAAACAGACTACTGATAGAGAAAACAATACTAAGGTGCAAATTGAATCGAGTAAGTATGACTAAACATTCAAAGGGATGTATAGAATTATTGAACAACTTTGAACGCTTTTTTTCTTAATATTTGATCCCCGTGTTCCTTCTTGATATTAATAAATATTATTATATATTGGAAACATTCTATTTATATGTGACATACATTTTTATATTCAAGCCTCATTGCTTCATTTGTTGTAAAATTATTAATCTTATGTTATTATTGCGAGCCCTTTCTTCCGAGAGAATTATCACGTTAATTTTTAGTGAATTTGAGAGAAAATTATCTCTAAAAAAATGTTTGCTTCATATTTTATTTTCTGCCTTCCATTCTTTTGATGATTTTCAATCCTGTCCATTTCTGTTAGACCATCGTTATTGCAGGGTTTATTTCCACTCAATTTCGAGCAGTCTAGTTTCTTTATTCTTAATCTTAAAAGCTTGTAGAAACGTAATTATACAAAAATATGTCTGAGATATTCTATCAGAAATGGATGAAGTTTATTGACATTCACCGGATCAAACAGCGAGGATACTTACAAAAATCTGCAATGACCAGGATAGGCCAGACAAACCCTCATCTGCCTTGAAAAGGTGAAGCGACCCAAGAATTACAGTCCTCTGCATCCATCTGGCAAGTGCCTAGGCATGTTCTTGGCACATGGTCATGGGTTTCAGGTAACGAAACAGTGATAGAATCAACCATCTGAGAGCACCAATAATAAAGACAAGTATTCCGACCGAAATCGCACATGAATATAGGTTGTTTCTCTACTTACTTTGGAGTGTTCGACAGGGCAGGTTCGCGGCCAACACCGTGAAAGCGAGAAAGATGGTAGCAGAGTACTGTTAGGGCCTCATTGTGTAGAGTAATGCACTTGTTACACTTCTGATGTTCTGATGTTTCGGTTATAAAGAAATTGAAGACTTAGAAGGCTGGTATGTTAGCTCTTCTGCATATATGCATGATCTTCTGCGTGACAAAGTCGCGGCTCGTGAGCTCGTGCTTCGCCTATGAAACCACCCCAAATTAGTGGAGTAAGACCAAGGCTGCAAGCATGTTAGTCGCAGATATCTTGTTCAAAGCCGACAGATTGGAAGACCAAATCGGTCGAAGATGGCGCTTGTGTCTGCTCCAGATAGACTTTTTCTCTAAAGTTATATCCTGAATGCGGCTCTCAGGCATAGATCTGCAGATTATCCATATAAGTTACAATAGTGACCTTGTGCTCGCGATAATTTATGCCGCCGCGGAGGTACCCAGGAGAATTGCGTATTGCAAGAGATAGTGGCAGAAGTGTGATGCTAAAGAGGAGAGGGATCATGGTGTCGCCCTGAAAGAGCCCCACCTGTAACATTACGGTGTTTGTTGTCACACGATAGTTTTCAGATGCGATGATAAATCGAGGTCTCTAAAGGGACATCATTCTCTCTATGCATATCACTATGTGTGGATGAACTTTCAAGCTTTCGGATAGGGAGATTGCAAGTGTATGAAAGGTTACATCGACAGCTTTGCAGTATTCAAACCACGTCATCAAGAGGCAGTACTGGTGGAATGCTGTGTCTTTAGAGATACACCAGTCAATCTGCAGGTTCTCTTGGCAGTCATCTACACCTCTTTTGGAGCCACGTTGTTCATTCATCTCTTTTCAGAAAGGCCCAATTTTCCGAACAATCCTGTCGTTCAACGTTGCTGTAAAGGTGTTATCCAGCGAGTTCACACAATTTATTAGCCTGCTCCGAGATATCCTCGCATAATGAGGCATCCGTTACAGCCAGATTTAAGGGCTCAAGTCGCTACCTCGTCTTGGTCTGCGACTAGCTCATGCAGCGGTTGGGAAAGCACACTGCTTTTGTATCCAATTTCCGAGAGATAGGCAGTTCGATTCCGCAAAGACTGCTGCGAAACGTGCTCAAGCTCTAGGTGTATCTGGCACTACAGAGTGTGCATACGAACCATGAAGCCTACGTCAACAGGGATAATTCTGGCATCGTAGAAGTTCGGAAAGTTATCTCTGAATCGATTCGCCCACTTAATGTGAGCGTTTCGCCGGTTCTTCGTCGTGCTTCCATCCAAATTATTATCAGCACCCCAACTCTAGGGTGATTGGCACTGTTTGCCGACCCGTTGTCGGGTGCTCTGCGCATTGGATCGTTTTGAACTGCATCTACAACTGAGTTTATCGGTGTCTATATAGTTCTCACAAGCAGCTGGGAAGAGGGTTTGTTCATCCTTGTAGAGCCTAGATTCTCGGACAATTGTTTGCGGCTACTTATTGATTATTGCAACCATATTGAGCAGAAGCCCTTGTTCAAGGGACACTCTATCCGAAGATGCTTCTAGATGCGTTCCATTGTACAGTCTGCTATGGACTTAATACAAAGTTTCGGGAAAATTCTCGTGCACCCTGAGGACACGGCGCGACCCAAGGACGATCGCCTTCTGAATTTTTCCTAAGTATTTAGCGGCTCGGTATCAGGGCTAATGCCGTGAGAGTGACGAAAATGTTGATAGAGCACTGGTGATACCGCATTGTGCATTATTAGTCCAGTCATCTGGTAGTTTCATTCCCGAAAAATTCCCACATGGAATGTTTTCAATGAGAAAGTTTCGTTGAGGGATCCCCTTTAACATATCAAAAATGCTAGAACAAATCAATTGCCAAACCGAGTTTTTCTCGAAAACAGTTCCAAAAGTTACTTTTGCGTGGATGGATAATTTCCATCGCATTTTAGAGCAAAAAGTCCAACAGAAGAAACAAAGAGGACAAAATTATGAGAAAATTATGTGAGAAAAATAATCCGCTATCTTCCATAAGGAAAGTGTTCCACAGGTGGGTGGGAGTAGAGTCACTTTTCTGTGATTTCAAAAAAAGAACAATGTCCTGAAATATATCCTAAAATCTATTTTTCCATTGATAAATAAATAATTGTTCATAGCAAAAGCTTTCTATCGCCACTTGTCATTACTTTTTGGCCCTTTTTAGCACTTTCGTGGCAAACAAGTGATTTTAATTGATTAAAAATGTGTGGTAAGTTTTTTTATGCGAAGACAAATATTTTTTATTAATAATTTTTCATAGAAAAATCTTGCTATAGCCACTTTCGAGTACATTTTGAGTACTTTCTTAACAAAAAAGTAATTATATTTGATTAATAATGTGATATATATTTTTTGTCAGCAAACAAATAGTTTTTCAATAATTTTTTGTAACAATATCTTTAAATGAATTTGCAATCAAATACAATTACTTTTTAGTTAGAAAGGTTCTCAGAAAGTTCTCAAAAAGCACTCAGAAGTGGCTATAACAAGATTTTGTTATGAACAGCTATTAATAAAAAATATGTGTTTATCGATAAAAAAACACATCTCACATTTTCAATCAATTAGAATTACTTTTTTGCCACGAAAGTACTAAAAAAAGGGGCAAAAAGTAATCATAAGTGGTGATAGCAAGCATTTTTTATAAACAGTTATTTATTTATCAATGGCAGAAGACGTTTTATGCATGATAAATGCAGGACGAGTGCAATTTCCATGGTCATATCTCGTGACCTATTGGGGCTCGGACAGTTTTTTTTAATTACGCTAAATTGACTCTATTTTCATTTGTTTTGTAGAAGATTGATCTAAAAGACTATCTTTTTTTTAGATGTACGCAAAATTATACAGAATCTGTTTCAACCTCAAGCATAATCAATTTAAACTAAACCTGGCTCGATTTATTTAAAAAAAAAACTGAACTCCACTTTTATGCCCGTAAAAACAGGAAAAAATGGCCAACTTTGTGAGATCATAACACATAACCTGTTATAGGTAGGACATCGTTCTTTTTTTGAAATCACAAAAAAATGAGTCAACTTCTACTCACCTGTGGGACACATTTCCGTGTAGTAATTAGGTGCAAATGTACAGCGTGTTGTTTGAAACTTAGTGATTTTTCGCTAGACTGTTAGACTTTTCGCTTTAAAATGCAATTTGAATTATCCATCCTCGCAAAAGTAATTTTGGAACTGTTTTCGAAAAAACCCGGTTTGGCAATTGATATGTTCTAGCATTTTTGATGTGTTAAAAGGGACCCATCAACGAAACTTTCTCATTAAAAACATTCCATGTGTGATTTTTCGGGAATTTCACTCATTATTTCGACGTAATGCCTGCATTATGTCAGAAACTTCTCAGCTCAAAATTCAGAGACTGTATGCTGAAGTGGAAATGTCACCGTCTTCACAGGTCAAAATAAAACTGCTCGACTTCAATCCGGGTGATTTGAGAAAAGCAAACGTTAGCTCCTACGACTTCCACTGATGCTTCACATTTCTGTGGAACATGCCGCGCATCCTCTTATCGGGGAGCTGTCCGCGGTGAAGTGTTTCAGCAACCTCCTCCGCTGCTCTGTATAAAAACGCTTTTTTGCCCACTTCTTCATGTTTACTGATCATTTGAAGAAAACAGTCCCGTCAGTGTGTGAATAAACGTGCTGTACCCAGAATAATTCTATTGTAAATACATTTGAAATTCAGTTATCCGCGACCTCGCTGACGGCGTCAGATGTAAAGTCGCTGAACAGATGACCTAGGGTGCATACTTTTGTTCATGGGCATAACCTTTCGCGGCCCAATTCCAAGCAAAACGAGCTTGTCCTTCGTCCATGGAACCATTCCAAATAAGTAGAGGACTACTAGGAAGGCAAGCATATTCGTTGCATATACCTTGTTTTCTCCCCGACAGTTCAGAGGCATATGGGTTTCTCCAACGCCAAGGTGTCGTATAGCGCTTCTGTCAACGAGAGCAGGTTCTTCAGGGATGCTGTTAAGTTGATCTGGCTTTAAATTAGCCTCCGCGCATTTCGCTAACCCAAACTCCATCCAATCTCCGCAGTGCACTCCTTGACAATCCCTAGAGCTAGATCTGGCTGCTCTTCATTTTTGGCATAAATCTTGATTTCATTCCCGTAAAATATTATACATGAGTGACCTTATGCTTTCGATATCCAGGTTTGCCGCGAAAGCTCCGTGGGGAATGGAGAAATGCGATAGGTATTAGTAATAATCTGAGGCAAAAGAGGAGAGGGCTCATGGTGTCGCCCTGAAAGACACCTCTCTGAAAGGTGACGTTGCAAGTTGTCACACGATGTTCTCCAGATGAGATGACAAATATGATTTTCCAAAGCGGCATCAATCTCGCTATGCACCTCACGATGTTTCAGTCAAACTTCAAGCTTTTCAACAGAAATATGATAAATCTATGGGACCTTGTATTGAGAGCTTCTCGGTAGTCAATTCAGGTCATCAATTGGCAGTGATGGTAGGATGCTGCGTCTTTCCAGACACATCTATCGATGAGCAGGTTCTCCTGACATCCTACTACGTCTTTCTTTGTGCCTTATTGTTCGTAAACCTCTTGCCACATAGGTCTGATTGTCTGAAGAATCCTATCATTTAGGATGGCTGTAAAGATCTAATATAGCGTGTTCGGACAAGTTATTGGCCTGTGATTCTGAGGGTTGAGTAAGTTGCCCATAATCCGGAGGAGAATTGTACCTCCTTCCACTGCACACATCGGAATAGGCTCGTCCGACTTTAGATCTGAGGTGAAAATACGGTCCAGACGCTGGTGGGTTGAAGAAAACTTCTTCCACCAGAAGTTCTTGATATCATCTAGTCCCTGAGAAAAATTGTTGATCATGCCTCTTGATACTTTTTTCACCTGCTTGGCAGTGATAAATGGACGTTTCTTCTCAGGCGTCATGAGAATACTATACATCTCGTCCAAGCTAGTTATATTCTTTTCGTCTTCATTCAGATTTTGCCAAGCCATCGAATTTCCTCTGTCTTAAATGACTTCCTCAACTTGAGGGTAGTCGGCATGGTTGTGCGACCCATTTTGGGAAGCCCTGCTCCTTCGATTGTTTTGAAAGGCACTCAAAACCATGATTGGTGCTTTCATTGTTGTTCCCACGAGCCGCCGGGTATTCCAGAGTTACCGTATAAGACAACTCACTGAGGTGCCACTCAGCTTTTGGCACGGTTGTTACGACTCTGCTTAGGGGTTATTCTTTCAGGACCCTCCCTGAACAATTGTCCGTGACTGCTTGTTAATTATTGCAATACATACATATATTCTCTTGGGTTTTTTTGAAATGGAATCGAAGGGCCTATGACAAAGCCACAGGGTGCATCCTCAGAAAGATGAATGGCGACAGGGTGAGTTGTCTTCAACAGTGAATTTGGGATACCGTACGAGCTATCAGAGTATGCAGCCTAATGCTTGCATGCTGGCACTACAAGGATGGAGGAGCACTTTCTCTAGCTGCTCGTGGTAGCAACAATGACACTAATGAACCACCAGAAAGTTGTAGATGCGGTTTAACACTATCGCATGCGTAGGATAACCGACAATGGGTCGCTAAACAGTTCCGGGCACCCTAGAGTTTTGGGTGCTGAAAATAATTTATATGAAAACATAACGAGGAATCGACGGAGCGCTTACATTGAGTGAACGAATCAACTGAACGTTGATTTTTGGACTGCTACGATGCCAAACATTATCCCGTCGCACAGAGTCTTAATGACCTTGTCCTTGTGAAATAAAGCTGCCTACCTCTGCAAAACTGTATAAATACGCAGAGCACACCCCCTATCGCTGTATGAACAAGCCGCAGACGAAGATGAGGAAGCGACATCAAGACAAACCGCGGAAAGCAGGCACCTCTAGAGAGATGATCGCGATTTCAGTAGAAGGAGGAACGTTAACATCCTGGTTCCTCCTAACCCCCAAGATCTGGCTAATATGGATGCCGCCTTCTGTGTGAATATCTGGGAGGAGTCTGACCTCTGAATCATTAATTGTTTAGTTTATGGTGGGGAGAAAGCCTTGGCTGATTCAAGTCGAACGCTAAAACCGACGATGGATCAAAAGACCAAAAGATGCTTGCATCAACTGAACAAGGAGATTAGATGGACGAGACAAAATGCATCCAGTGTACAGTATATGATTCACTACATAACATGTAATAAGCTGTGTACGGAAAGGGTCTGAAAGTTAACCCATGAATTGAGGATCTACCATCACACACTGCATGTCATGGCTGCTGAAAATCAAGCAGCACATTGTTGGCAAAATACGGGTGTGATCTTGACGCAAGGAGGAGAATAAAAGCAACCATTGGAACAGAAAGGAGAAACTGACAATATCATCTGCTTTAAGGATCGATGCGACAACCGCATAGCATTAATGGAGATATGCATATCTACTTTTGGCTAAGAAGTGAAGAAAGCACTGAATGGCATAAAGAACTTGTCCCCTGCAGGCGCGGCTCGTATCGAGAACTTCTGTTAGAAGAATTTTACTTCTACACACTTCTACACACGAAAGTATATATTATCATAGACACAAAATAAAAAGTGTTAAGGGGTAGCTTCCCCTATTAATTTTTTCACACATTTTTTTTTGCGAAACATATCAACTCTATTTTTGTCTCAAGTGCGAAATGGACACCTGGAATACCTTCCTTTTATGAGCAACTGCCATCTAAAAAATGTCAATAGCCCCCAGTAGAACCGCGGTAAAACACACCTATGACCACTTCTCATAACCGTGAGATGGGTGGCCAAAGGGAACGATGAAATTAAAACGAAAGGTCGACGAAACCCTCGTGTGTCTTGAGGACACGAGGCGACCCAAGGATGACAGCTTTCTGCATCCATCTCACAAGTGCCTTGGCATATTTTTAGCACGCGGGTATGGCATTAAGGTTACGAACCAGTGACATTTTCGCAACACCGAGAGCACCTATCACGAGGACAATTACTCACACCGAATATTTTGGGTATAGTCGTTGCAGCTCTCTTTTAAGGTCTTCATAGCTCTCCTCTTTTTCTTACTCCTTGGCAGTGATGTTGTATTTGGATGAAGCCGAATATTCGATCACGAATATAGTTCGTTTCTCGAAGTCTTGGAGAACAATGTCAGGCCTCGAGTGCGCAACGGAGACTGCTGCCCGAAAATCGTAGTTCCAGAAAATTTGGCATTTCTCGTTTCGAATAATTGACTCGATATCCCTTGGAGCGTTCGGCAGGGCAGAGTCGCGACCAACACCGTAAGAGCGACAAAGATGATAATGAAGTGCTCTTACGGCCGCATCATGTCTATAGATATACGTTGTTCCTGCGTGGGTCAGACACACCGATAGTATGTGTTCTAGGTCATCAGCGTGTGCAGGACACGCTCTGCACCTATCACTGGGAACTTCTTGACATAAAATGCGGTCACGGTATGTTAAGGTGGAAATGATATCGTCCTGGCATGCAAAAATAACACCCTGTGTATCTGAATTGTGTCCTGATGATTTGAGGAAGGAATTAGATTTGTCCTTCGACAAGGACTGTTTTTCTACATTTCTGTGAAAGTTTCCGTGCATATGCTTGTGGAGAAGCTCTTTGTGGAATTTTCCAACCTCTACTTTCTTTGCTTCGGTTTTCAGACGCGAAGCATCTATATGGGTTAATGCACTTTCCTCACTTCTGATGTTAAAATTCAGGCCAAGGGTCTCGGCCGCTTGCTCCGCGGCTTTGTAAAGGAACGCTCCTTCGCCAATCATCTCGTGGTTCCTCACCATCTTCAGGGGAGGATCTCTGCCATTCGCAACGATGTGAGCTGTACTTAGAACAATTCGGTTATGAAGACACTGGAGATTCAAAAGTCCGCGTCTGCCTTGGCGGCGCGGAATGTATAATCGCGGAACTGACGAATTGATCTGCAAGCTTTTGTGCATGTGCATGATCTTACGTGTGGTGACATCAAGGGCCTTGAGTTCGTTGTTAGTCCACTGAACCACCCCAAACGAGTAGATTAGAACCGGGACGGCAAGCATGTTAGTCGCAGATACCTTGTTCAACGCCGAAATATTGGAAGACCAAATCTGTCGAAGACGATGCTTGTATCTGCTTTGGAGAGTCTCCTCCACTGATGTTACGTCCTGAATGCGGCTTTGAGGCACGCACAATTATGTATAGGTCGTACCAGTATTAAGATGCCTAATAACACTTATATCCACAAGCTCAGGATCCTTGGGAACGCCAGTTATCTTTCCTTTCTTCAGAAGAAGTTTGGCACATTTGCCCAAAACAAAGTTCGTACCAACCTCCCCTTAGTAGTTCTTGACGATATTTATAGCAGTTTGAAGTTTGCTTCTACCAGAGGCATAGATCTTCAGGTCATCCATATAGAATACATGAGTGACCTTATGCTCGCGCTGATTAGTGTCGCTACAGAGGTATCCAGGAGAATTTCATAATGCAAGATATAGAGGTAGAAGTGTGATGCAAAAAAGCCAAGGGTTCATGGTGTCACCTTGAAAGACGCCCCTCTAGAAGGTGAAGTTGTTCGTTGTGAGACGAAAATTCCTAGATGAGATGGAAAATCTAGTTTTCCAAAGAGGCATCAATCTCTCTATGCATCTCACTACGTGTAGATGTACCTTTAAGCTTTTCAACAGAAACATGATAAGTCTATGAGACCTTGAATCGAAAGCTTTCCGGTAGTCAATCCAGGCCATTGACAGGACGCGCTGATGGGCTGTAGTGTCTTTCCAGACACATCTGTCAGTTAGCAGATTCTCTAGACAGCCTGCCAGACCTTTTTTCGAGCCACGTTGTTCGTACATCCCTCGCCATACGGGCTCAATTCGTCGAACAATCCTGTTTTTTAGGACAGTAGTAAAGATCTTATACAGTGTGTTCAAACAAGTTATTAGCCTGTAATTCTCTTGTCTGGACAAGCGGCCTTCCTTCGGCAGGAGTATAGTGCGTCCTAACACTAGCCACTGCGGAATGGGCATCTCCAACTTTAAATATGAGGTGAATATGCGAGCCAAATGTTGGTATAGAAAAGTGAAATTCTTCCACCAAAAGTTCTTGGTACAATCTGGTCCAGCAGCGGAAAAGTTCTTTGTTCATCTAAGTGCTCTTTTCACCTCTTCGGCAGTGACTGATGGACATTCCTCTTTAAGGGATCTGGTACATCTCTCTCCAAAAAGTCTCTACCTCCTCGGGCTTGGAAGGATTTTTTTACAAAAACAGGAAGATCGCTGAAGAGGCGTGATGAGTCAGCGAGAAACTGTTGATTCTCCCTGTTCCATCTCTCCCTCTTCTGTATTCTCCTCCTTACGTCAGATAACAGCCGTATTTTGTCAACAATATGCTGCTTGATTGTCAGCAGCTTTGACTTGTTTAGTGTATGATTCAAGATCCTTAGTTCTTATGCGAACTTTCGAACCCTTTCCGTGAACGGTCTACCAGATGTTATGTAGTCAATCACACATTGAACACGGGACGCATTCTGTCTTGCCAATCCAATTTTCTTGTTCAGTTGATGCAAGCGTCTTCTCGTCTTCTGATCCATCGTCGGTTTCAGCCTTCGATTTGAATCAGCCAAAGCTCTCGCAGCACCATACACTGAGCAATTGATGGTCCAGAGGTCGGACTCTTGCGAGATATCTCCACGAAGGGAGGCATCCATTTCAGCCAGATCTTGGGGCTCAAGAGGAACTTGCATGTTGATGTTCCACCTTGTACTGAAATTGTGATCATCTTCCAGCAGGTGCCTGCATTCTGCGGTTGGTCTTAATGTCGTTTCATCTTCGTCTGCAGCTTGTTCAAGCAGCGGTTGAGGAAGCGTTCCGCGTACATATCCATTTTTCTGGAGGTAGTCGGCTTGATTTCGCAAAGACTGATGCGAAACGTATTGAAGCTCTGGGTGTTTCTGGCACCACAGAGTATGCATACGCGCCATAAAGCCTCTGCGAACAGGGATAATACTGGCATCGTAGCAGTCTAGCACGTCATCCTTAATTTGATCCGTCCACTGAATGTGGGCGTTTCGCTGGTTCGTCGTCGTGTTTCCATCTAAATTATTTTCAGCACCCCGAACCCTAGGATCATCGGCATTGTTTGCCGATCCATTGTCAGGTGCTCTGCGCGTTCGATCGTGTTGAACCGCATCTACAACATTTTGGTGGTTTTTTGGTTTCATTGTTGTTCCCACGAGCAGCTAGGGAAAGGGTTTGTCAATCCTTGTAGAGCCCCGCGTGCAAAGATAAGGCTGATAGTCTGAGACGTCGCCCGGTATCCCAGAGTCACCGTTAAAGACACCTCACCCAGGTGCCATGCAGCTTTCGGCACGGTTCTCACACTTTCGCTTAGTGGTTATTCCTTCGGGACCATCCCTGGACAATTGGCCGCGACTGCTTATTAATTATTGTAACCATATTCAGCAGAAACCCTTGGTACGGGGACCCTCTGTCCGCGACCCGAGGACGCGTTCGGTGGCTTTGTCATAAGCCCTTCGGTTCTATTCCAAAGGAATCGAAACCGAAACCGAATATATATATCTATATATATATATATATATATATATATATATATATATATAGTTAAAAGTTGGTCATAAGGACAACCGCAGGATTTCGCCGGGAGCGGGTGCTAATCTGAAAAATTGCACCCGCTCCCAGCGAAATCGCGGTAAAATTTCAGCTGTAACCACGTCTCACGACCGTGAGATGGGTGGTTACAGTCTGCGCGAACTCAATACGGTGATCCGGCGAAAGTCTCGTGCACCCTGAGGACACGGAGCGACCCAAGGACGACCGCCTTCTGCATTCTCCCTGCAAGTCCCTCAGCATTTTGTTGACACGCAGGGATGCTTTTCAGGCTATTAACAAGTGAAACCTTGGCACCTCCAAGAGCGCCAATGATCAGGACGATTACCTTAACAGAATATTCCGGGTATAGCCGTCGCAACTCCCTCATAAGGTCTTTATACCTTTCTTTCTTTTCTTTCTCCTTCGCTGTGACGTTTTTGTCAGCTGGTGCCGAAAATTCGATAACGAACATGGTTCGTTTCTCGAAGTCAAGAAGAACCATGTCAGGCCTCGAGTGCGCAATAGAAACAATTGTCGAGAATATGAAGTTCCAATATATGCGGCACTTCTCATTTTCGACAATTGACTCTATTTCTCTAGGGGCGTTCAGCGGAGAGGTATTTGGGCTAATTCCGTAAGAGTGGCAGAGATGGTAATAAAGCACTTTCAGTGCCGCATTGTGCCTTTGGATGTAGGTTGTTCCCGCATGAGCTGGACAACTAGATAGTATGTGTCCTAGATGCTCATGGTGTTCATGACACGCTCTGCAGCTATCATCTGGAATACCTTGGCTTAAAATGTGGCGACGGTACGCTAGAGTGGAAATGAGACCATCTTGACATGCCAAAATGAAGCCCTCTGTGCCCGACTTCAATCCGGGTAATTTAAGGAAAGCAAACGTCAGCTCATACGACATCGACTGATCTTCCACATTTCTGTGGAAGATGCCGTGCATCTTCTTGTCGAGGAGCTCTTCGCGGAAGTTTTTCTCCTGTGCTTTCTTAATCCGGGCCTTCAGGAGTGAGTATTTAAGATGGATAAGATTTGATGCATTTCGCTCACCCCTGATATTGAAGTCAAGGCCGAGTGTTTCAGCAGCCTCTTCTGCTGCTTTGTAAAGAAACGCCCCTTTGCCTACTTCTTCGTGTTTTCTGACCACTTTAAGAAGAGGATCTTGTCCATTTGCGAAATATGTGCTGTACCCAGAATAATCTTGTTGTGAAGACATTCAAGATTCAGTATTCCACGACCACCTTGACGGCGTGAAATGTAAAGTCGTGGAACAGAAGACTTAAGGTGCATGCTCTTGTTCATGTGCATCACCTTTCGGGACCCGATGTCGAGGGATCTGAGCTCGTCCTTCGTCCATGGAACTACTCCAAATGAGTAGAGTACTACTGGGACGGCAAGCATGTTCGTTGCAGATACTTTGTTCCTCGCCGACAGTTCGGAAGACCATATCTGTCGGAGGAGACGTTTGCATCTGCATCGGAGAGTATCCTTCATAGATGTTACGTCCTGAATGCGGCTTTGTGGCACACCCAGGTATGTATAGCTCTCTCCAGCGCAAAGGTGTCGTATAGCGCTTCTGTCAACGAGTTCAGGGTCTTCGAGGATGCCGTTAAGTTTTCCTTTCTTCAAATTAACCTTGGCGCATTTCTCTAATCCGAGCTCCATTCCAATCTCTTGAGTGTACTCTGTGACAATTTTTAGAGCTAGATGTAGTTTCTCTTGATTTCTAGCATAGAGCTTAAGATCATCCATGTAAAATACATGAGTTACATTATGCTTTCGATTTCCAGGTTTGCCACAGAGGTGCCCTCCGGAATGGCGAAGTGCGAGAGATAGTGGCAATAATGTGAGGCAAAAGAGGAGAGGGCTCGTGGTGTCGCCCTGAAATACTCCTCTCTGAAAGGTGGTACTGTTAGTGATCACACGATATTTTCTAGATAAGATGGTAAATCTGGTTTTCCAAAGCGGCATTAATCTCTCTATGCATCCCACGATGTGTGGATGAACCTTCAAGCTTTCCAACAGACAGATGATAAGTCTATGGGAGGTTGAATCAAAAGCTTTTCGGTAATCTATCCAGGCCATCGATAGAGATCGTTGATAGGATGCTGCATCTTTACAGACACATCTATCGATGAGCAGGTTCTCCCGACATCCTGCTACGCCTTTCTTCGAGCCACGTTGTTCATACATCTCTCGCCACAGAGGTTCAATTGTCCGAAGAATCCTATCATTTAGGATGGCTGTGAAGATCTTATACGGTGTGTTCAGACAAGTTATTGGCCTGTAATTCTTAGGGTCAGCTAAGTTGCCCGTGCTAGGCAGGAGCACTGTGCGCCCTTCCACCAACCACTCCGGAATAGGCTCTTCCGACTTTAGATATGAGGTGAAAATTCGGGCCAGATGCTGGTGGGTTGAAGGAAACTTCTTCCACCAGAAGGTCTTGATACCATCTGGTCCCGGAGCGGGAAAGTTCTTCATGCCTTTTGATACGTTTTTCACCTCCTCGGTAATGATAGGTGGGCATTCTTCCCCAGGTGTTATGAGGGCATTGCACAGCTCCTTGAAGCTATTTATGTTCTTTGAGTCTTCTTGAAGTGGATATTGGACCTCGTAGACTTCTCTCCAAAATGCTTCGACCTCCTCTGATTTGGGCGGATGGTCGACAGTAACTGGAGGGTCTTGGAAGAGTTTAGATGGATCAGATGAAAATTGTTGATTTTCTCTGACCCACCTCTCTCTCCGCTCTAGACTTCTCCTAGCGTTAGATAGTATTCGTATTCTGTCAACAATATGCTGCCTGATGGTCATTAGCTTCGATTTGTTGATTGTGTGATGACGGATCCGCAGTTTGCGCGCGAACCGTCGAAACTTGGCAGTGAAATTCCTGCCCGATGTTATTTAGTCAATCACACACTGAATGCGGGACGCGTACTGTCTAGCCCAGCCTATCTTTGTGCTGAGTTGATGCATTCTTCTTTTGGTCTCATGATCAACCGTTGGTTTTGTTTTACGGCTTGCATCTGCCAAAGTTCTCGCTGCATTGTACACACCACAACTGATAGTCCAGAGGTCGGATTCTTCGGAAAAATCTCCACGAAGTTCATGATCCAATTCAGTCAGATCTTTGGGCTTGGGAGAAACCTGAATGTTGATGTTTCTCCGGGTCCTGAAGCATCGTGCTTCCGCTATTGGATGCCTGTTCGCGGTTGGTCTCAGTGTCGCTTCTCTTTCTCTGTTGTCGGCTTGTTCTGGATGCGGTTGAGTAGGCACTCCGCTTATATAACCCCTTTTCCTAAGGTTCTCGGCATGGTTTCGCAGACGTTGTTGCGAAAAGTCTGAGAGCTCTGGGTGTTTCTCGCACCACAGAGCATGCAGTCGTGCCATGTAACCTTCTCGTTCAGGGACCATACTGGCATCGTACCACTCCAGCAAGCCGTCATTGAGTTGATCCGTCCACCTAAAAGTAACAAGATTCCGCCGGTCACTCGCATTGACCGGCGAGTTACAAGGGGTTCCTGAAAATAGGCAATAGTAGTTTCTCCTATGTGATGCTTTCTAAAAGTAGCATCCCACAGGAGAAACGCTAAAGCGCAAACTCGGTAACTCCCATGCGAATGATTTTACGTAAGCGTGAGAGGGCTGAGTAAACAAAAAGCGAGCCCCGGGCGAAAAATGCCACTCTATTTTTGATCTTTGCTCTACCACAGCTAAAGATCATAGGGTCGAAAATCTTTGTGGTACAGACAGAAGGGGATTCTTTTCATTGCAGTACTACAGCCCGCCTTGAAATATTCGGTGTAACCGAGGATTTCAAGGCATTTTCGATAGCGATTCTAGCTGTGGTAGCCAAAGCGATTTCGTGTGCGACTCTGTGCGTCAAGCATATATTGTGCCTTCATTAGTGCTTTCTTGGTGTTTATTCGTGTTTGGTTGTGTTTAATTTTTTATCATTTGAATTGTTCGTGCGTCTCAAATATCTCAATTTATCCCTGCAACTTCGAGAGAGAACCTGGTTATACCGGGGGACCCTGTCTGCATTATCAGGTATCAGCCAAGCGCGTCGTTCTTTCATTTAATTCAGATAACACCCACATTTTCGAGAGGTAACCTGGTTATACCGGAGGACCCTGTCCACATTATCGGGCATCCGCCCCAAGTTGAGAAGAATAGAGGACTAACTGCGTTGCGACATTCCTCAGCTGCGAAGGTACTCGAACGTTCCTGAGCGACTCCCTCGCTTCTCAGGGACCGGGAGGCCTGAGCGACAGGTCATAAATCCAGGTGTGGTGTTTTGATGTGAAATCAACTAGATTGAGGATAATCCCTTTTTATAATACAATAATAATTATCAGAGGCATTATCCAAGATTTACTGTTTGAGGGTCTGCATCAAAAGAGACACATCTGTCTTTACAGGTAGAATCCCGGCTTTCTCGAAAGCGAATACCTGCCCTGATCATTGACATATAAAGTGTAGGCAGTTAAATTAAAGATAGACAGTATATTTTTGAAACTGCATTTAAGCTTTCGGCATAAAGAATAAACGGCATCATATTATATCTTTGTGTGTTCTCATTTTAATCGTAGCGTTGAGAGACGTTACTCTCACTATCGTTATCCCGCATATCATTGTAATTTCGTGTGATTATTTTGCGTGCATTTAGCTTTTACTTTTAATTTCACCGTAACGTGATTGAGGACTATCTGTGTGCTATCTTTACCCTTAAATCTTAGTTTCGTGATATCTTACATGTAATTAGTTTCATGTAATTACCAAGCATTTTACTAGATTCATTTTATGTTTAAAAAAGGCCCGTTGTGCCTTGTGCAATATTTATGTTAATCTCTTAGCTCAGGACTGCGTTCAAAAGCAACTGCCCGAAGTGCAGCTTGCCTAGTCTTCTCTATAGATTTAATTTTCCAGCGCACAATTTCTAGCGAGAAATCCGTGCACTCACTTTAGAAATTTTAGGGTTCGTAGTTTTCATAAGCTAGACTAGGGACTAGAAGCTTGTTTTTACAAATTGTTTAGCCAGGGATTACAGAAGTAGCCCCTTTTCTTTACATCTCTAAGACTTATAATTACGGTTAATTAATTAAATTAACAAGTAAAGTTAACCCGGCCTTAAGCCGAGGGTCGCAATTATTGTTAAGTAAGCACATTAACAATAATAATTAACCCGGAAAAAAGCCGCAGGTTGCAATTGAGGCCCAACGTGGGGCATGCGAGTCTAAACAGATTTAAGATTCCACTTCTATAGAAATTGTCCCCGTAAAATGGATGCCAATAAGCAAAAACTGATCGCGGAATTTTTTAATGGCGATAAAAACTTCAAGCGACTGTACTTACCACCGCCGGCAAGGCAAAAGAATGTTTCAACTAACATGGCTGATTTCAAGAATTTATTAGCGGGAATGAGAATCGAAAGTGGAAAACAGTATCTCCAGCGTCTCAATCAAATGCATCAAAAAAGTAATGGACAATAAATCCGATACGTCAAAGTAGTGATCGTGCAATCTAAATTCGAACGTTTAAGAGTGAACTTTAACTCTGTGTGAAATGTAAAAGAGTGCAGTACAAAAACATTATCCGTTTATAAAAACATTTCATTCGAAAAAGTGTGAGCTTATTTTGAACAGTTCGCAGAATCATATAAAACAATAAACTTTCAAATTGTTTAACCGGGAAGAGAATAAAATACAATTTTTTTTATTTTTCCGTGAGTGAGACTAAAAGAAATATATTCCAAAATGAACAAAGCAAGCCTCAGATCATCGCGGAACGCAAAGAATCCGTTGATGAAAATAATAGTGAGCAAGTGGACTTGGACCGCACCATGAAACCCGGCACCCCCGAAATATGGAGGATACACGCAGCACTCCCTCCTACATTGTCAACTGGAGCTCTTAGCAGATGTGTGCACTCATTAACCAGAGACTCGAAGAGATAGAAAAGCGGGTACAAAGAATGGTCGCTGAGGAGCAAAGGTACAAGGAACAGCAGGAGGCGAAGCGTGACAGAATCTGGTAGCAGCAATTAGCCTCATTGGAAGGAAGTGTGAATCGGTCATTAGAAGCAACGAATCTAATGACACAAACACTCGTCAAGAGGGAGGCCCGCATGCATGCCCAGATCAACAGGCTCGCTACAGCCCAGACCCGTACGGTAGAACGAATCATAAAATATATCTTGCCAGAATTCAATGGTGACGGAAACCCGATGCGATACTTGCGACAACTTCAGCAGTATTGGGACGTTGTACGCCCACGACAATGTGATACCGAATATCTATTCGAGAAATCACTATCAGGACCCCCCAGCGACTGGTTGCAAGTCGTAAAGAATGATGTCACGGACCTGGACAGCTTCTCAACCAAATTTCGTCAGCGGTACTGGAACGAGTACACGCAACACGAGGTACGAAAAATGCTTGAGTTTGGCTATAGAACAAAAAGAAATAATACGAAAACTGGCTCGTCACTACAGTGACGAATTAAAGTATGCCATCATCGGTAGAGGTATCAGCAGCAGCAAGCAATTAATTGAACTCCTGGAAGAATTCGATAGCATAGGCAGCACTAATCATGGATACACCGACAGCCGTGAATTGAGAAATAAGAACAACTACACACGCAAGAGCAATACCAACAGCTGGAATCAATGGCGATCATCAAACACGAACAATCACCCTACTCGACAAAACAATGAAGTTGTCAGTTCAGGGGCGGCATTACCTTCCACGAGCGCCAGTAAAAAGAATCCAAGTAGCTCAAATCTCAAGCAGAACACGAGTTCTGGGGGACAGCGATCCCCGTATTAAGGTACAACGTGGAAACGTCAGTCACCCTAGAAAGTACAAAACATGGAAGTAGAGCACTCACAGGACTCTGAAGATACGAATTATTTTTCGAGGTATACGATGACCACGTTGGAGAGTTTTGAAACGAACAGGAGCTACGCCAATAAGAAATACACGAGATGGCGAAAAAATTGACGTGGCTACTGAAATTACATATTTCGCCAATGTACTCACAAATACACGTGAGGAGTTAACGGAAGAAACAAGAGAAAATTTAAAGAGGAACCGATTCAAATGCTACACTGCAAACATCCAGATCGCGGGCATCGTGACTAAGGCACTCGTCGACACAGGTGCTGAAATCACATGTATATCGGAAGAATTTCTCAACAATAACAAAGAGAGATTTGACCGATATCCGTGCCTACCGTTAGCAGGTGTCGCAGTAGCGGGACCCCTGATGGGCAAGGCTGTGCGCCTGACACGGCAAATATACGCAGATGTGCAGTTACCAGACACAATCGTTCAATTGTCATCTTTGGTCGTGCCACGCCTCTCTCGCACGTGCATTATAGGAATCAACGTGCTAGACGAACATAGAACGAGCATGGATTTAGACACGAAAACTCTAACGTTCCCCTACCTATAGGGGCATCCAGCAATAAGAACTCTACAAGATGAAAGAGGCAAGAAACAAGATGGAGAATTAAGCTTATGCACACTTAATCCGTCCAACTTTGATAACCAAGAGGCCAATAGAAGACTAGAGGAGAAGAACTATATAGAAAAGGAACTCCCACTAGACGTCATACAAGTGGAAATAAGAGAGAAAATAAAAGAAAATCAAGGACTAGAAGAGAGAGAGAGAGAGAGAGAGAGAGAAACTCGGTGAAATACTGTGGAAACACCGTAGAGTATTTCGTCGCGAGCCCGGCCTATTGACGAATTCAAATACGTGAAGAAAAACCTTTCGTGGGCAGAAGCTACCCCATTCCCATGGCACACCGAGAAAAGGTAGAAGAAGAGGTACAGCGAATGATCAGTCTTGGAATTATGCAACGATAAAACAGTCCTTATATCAATCCGGTGGTGCCAGTCGTGAAGAAAGATGGATCAATAAGACTCTGCTTGCATGCTCGACGATTAAATGAGATATCAATCGAAGATTGGGAGTCTCCAGAACCAGCAGAAGTCTTATTCCAAAAATGCAAAGGAATGAACATCATTTCGAACCTCGACCTGACCAGCAGTTTTTAGCAGATTCCATTACACCCTGAATCAAGAAAATACACGGCATTTCAGTACCGCGGCGGTAGCTATGCGTTTCGAGTCGTGCCGTTTGGACTTAAGACGAGCACGAATGCTCTCGTACGTGGACTGGATCATGCATTACAAGGACTAGTAGAGCAAATCATTTTCTTTGTAGATGACATATTAATTACATCAAAATCCAAGGAACTGCATTTAGAGCATGTTGAACAAATCTTAAGTCGGCTGAATAAAAATAATTTGACTTTGAACTTGACAAAATCCCATTTTTTCAAGACCGAGACAAAGTTCTTGGGATTTATTTTAAACACCGAGGGTGTAAAGCCAGATCCTGAAAAGAATAAAAACATTCAAGACTTTCCACCCTCTAAAAATGTAAAACATCTTCGAGACCTTCTCGGACTCATGAAGTTTCACTCGAATTTCAGTAAAGATCATGCGGCCGAGACTGTACCTCGCTTGGAATTGATAAAAAAGGGCGCTAGATGGAAATGGGACCAGGAAGCGCAAAAAAGATTTGAAAAAGTAAAAGGACTTTTTGGGAACTCAATTATGCTCTACTTTCCAGATCCTCAGAAAGGATATTATCTCGAAACTGACGCAAGCAATTACGCGCTCGGAGCAGTGTTGTAACAACTCAACGACAGTAAAGAAAAAGAGATAATAACCTTAACGAGGTTATTATTAGTAGGTCAGGTATTTGTGGGTAAAAAAAACCAATCGACTGTTTCATGACCGCGTGAATCTTTATTATAATATACCTAGCTATGTACTTTTTATTTATTTTATATTTTCAAGTTTTTCCGCAATTCCTAATTTTCCTCTTTATGTTCATGTTAAATTTTCGCATAAAAACGTCCTGCGTCTGATCCCTTCTAATTCTAGTTTTGAAAAGTCATACTTGGGTAGGTAGATACCCAATTCACTCACAGGTTGCTGTAAACAAATTGCTACTATTTATTCATATCTTGTGATTTTCGAAATATTGTAGTAGCCGGCCGTTCCTAGAGTAAATAAATACCATTGTGTACTAAGCTATTGTGTACTTTGAACTTCGTAATTACCATTGTCCTTAAATTAGTACTTTAATATTCGTGAGGCTCCCTCGTCAGTTCAGTCACCTTCATTTTTGTCACACAACCGTCATTCCTGTCACGTAGCCGTCATTCCTGTCACACTATTTGAAAACCTCCTAGACTATTCGTCAAATATATATACAAAATAAATTCACTGTCACTTTTGTTCACAAAGGAATGCTCTTGTATGTTTTGTCAGTGGTTGTAATTTTTACTTCACAAATTGCACTCTATTTTAAACAAATGTAAGCTGAGATCGCACTTCTTAACAAAATCATGAAAAATTACAAAATAATGCAATAAAAATAATTATTTTCACTTGATACTGAAACATGTAACATCAGACCGAAGTAAAAACCCACAATTCATAATTTTTAGACTTTTCCATCAGGAATGAGTCAGGGATGTGTTCTTGCGGCATCCTTTAAAGGTAAGGAATGTTTTCCAGCTAATTTTCATTATATTAACTTTTCGAATTGTGCATTAGTCAATTTGTCCGCCGTCTTGCAAAATGGCCCGACCTCTTCCATACATCTCGTGGACTGGAAAGGCACCCCTGTGACCGGTAACGGTAATATTGTTCGTTAAACCCCTTCCCCATTCCAACGTCTCTTGAGGTGGGGGAAGGCACCTCTGTAACTGTTCACAAAAATAATATTGGCAGGAATAATGTTGGTCGAACCATTACACCTTTGCAAATCATCTTGGGGGGGGGGCACACCTGTGACAGGTCACAGTATCAAGAAAGGTCAAATCCCTTTCCAACGTGTCTTGCTTTGCGGGGAGCCACCCCTGGGCCTTGTGACAGAATTGATCTTAGTCAAACCCCAACCCATTTCCAAAGGCTCGTGGAGGGCGGGAACTCACCCCTGTCTGGTCACAGAAACCACACCGTCTCGAGAGGGTCAAACTATTACCTCTTTCCTTGAATATTCCATTCAAGAATAATGGTCATGTGGGTGGAGTAAATCACCCTTGTGACAGGTCACAAAAATGATATGAATCGAACCTCTGCTCCGTTCCAACATTTTGCGGGGGTGGGGGCAGGACGCACCAGTGGCTGATCACAGATATGATGCTGGTCTAAACCGACCACCTTCCAATGTATCGTGGGGCGGCAAAGCACCCCTGTGATTTATCACAAAAATAATGTTGGTCAAAACCCACCACTTATCAACGTCTCGTGGGGGCGGCAAAGCGCCCCTGTGACTGGTCACAAAACAATGTTTTTTAATCATCTACCCCTTTCAAACGTGCCGTGGGTACGGGATGGCATCAATGTAACTGGTCACAGTAATAATATTGGTCAAAACGCTACCCCTTTCAAACGTCTCATTTGGTTATGTAATGTTGGTCAAACTCCTAGCCCACTTCAACGACTTTCGGGAGGGGCGGCGGCAAGGAACTCCCGTGAATGATCACAGAAATACTGTTGGTCAAATCTCTTCGCCTTTCCAACTTCTGGTGGGGTGGGAGTAAGTTGGTCGTACTCCTAACCCATACAACGACTTTCGGGAGGGGCAAGCGGTAAGGAACTCTCGTGAGTGATCACAAAAATAATGCTGGTCAACCTCCTACCCCTTTCCAACGTTTCTTGGGTGTCGGCACGGCATCCCTATAACTGTTCGCAGAAATAATGTTGGCACCTCTGGTACTGGTCACAGAATTAATTTTAAGCAAACTATATCCATTATTAAAGGCTCGTGTGGTGGCCGGAAGGCACTTCTGCAGCTGGTCACAAAAATATCATTGGTTGAACCCCTACCCCACTACAACGTCTCGTGGGGGACCAAGACACCCCTGGGTGATCGCAGAATTGATGTTGGTCAAATATCTACTTCTTTTCAATGTTTTGTTGAAGGGGGAGGGGCGGTAAGGCACCTCTGTAACTCTTCACAGAAATAATGGTGATCAAACCCCTGACCGTATCCAACAATCTTGTAGGAGGCTGCAAGGGACCCCTGAGGCTGGTCATAAAAATAATGTTGTTCTTGCCCTTACCTTTTTTCATCAACTCATAAGGTGCAAGTCACCCCCTTGACTGGTAACAGAAATAATGTTGGTCAAACACTATCCCTTTCCAAATTCTCGTGGGGGCTGCAAGGAACTCCTGGACCCGTGGAGGGCAGGAATGCACACCCGTGACTGGTCACAGAAGTAATGTTGGTCAAACCTCTAGCCCCTATCAACTTACTGTGGGGGGGGAGGGGGCACAGTGTCGAAAAATGGAAAAAATTCCGGCCAAGCGGAATTTTTGACGATATTGCCTTGGAGCTTTTTTTTATTATCTTCTATATGTTTCATATTCAGAGGCTTCCGTGCGGAAATTCAGAATTCCAGCAAGGTTTTTTTTATGCCAGTGCAAAGTCACGTGTCTTCATGAATATGGAGGCGAATGTCCAAAAAGTTCCGGGAAACCCCAGAAAGACCCAAGATATAACTATTTCTGAAGAGGTGAAGGTCATTCCTGCAGTAACTTTGAACGAGGAATCCAATGGAGACCTTGGTTTTGACCTTGAGCTTGTCCTTTAAGGTCACTTAAAGGTCACCTTTTTTTAAATGGGAACCCCTATTTTTGACAAGGACAATCGAAAGAGCCAGAAATTTTACGTACAAACATTTACTCAGGTTGTAGGTTTGACCTTGATTGTTACGCAAAGGTCACTTCAACTGACACAAGGTCTGGGTATTTTAGAGAAAAGATGAAATGCCTTTCAATGACAATAAGGACATTTCTCCATCAACTCAGAATAAAAAATTCAATAGTGACCTAGCTTTCGACCTTGAACTTGTCCTTCAAGGTCATTTCAAGTTCAACATTTTTTTCATGGAATCATAATATTTTAATGTCGGAAATCGCGAGAGCAAAAGCTTTCATCAACACTATCCGACAATATTTATTGATGCTAAATGACCAACCGGAAATTTCGGAAACCCTCTGCTTCCATCATCAGGGGAATAAACATTATAAAATTATAAAAAGATATAATTGCAAATCTATTGATATGTTGAATGAATAATTTTTCTGTAGAGAGAATGTGAATACCAGCTCACGGATTGGTTACGAAATTCCTAGGTTATTTTTTGATTGAAGTTTTACACCAAGAGAATCATCCGATAAAAAGAGCCTTTGCTGAAATGGTCTTTATCAAAAAAGAACTAGATAACTGTTTAAATAAAATCACTGATCTTGATCATCTTAATGAATCATATAATTCTATCTCAGAGTTATTTTCATGAAATCTATCTTGAATTTTCATACAATATCAAACACAATCAAATCTACTTATCTTGCTTGTTTCTACTTCTTCAATATCGTTTTTCTTACTCTTCAACTGTTACTTACATTCAATTTTAGCGCCTTTTTCTTCAATTTCTAATGTATGTTAGGTTACCGAAATTTCCTCGACAGTCACTTTTGGAGTCATCTTCATGAGAGAAGGATGCTTCTCCATCCTGCTTTTATAATAATTTTAATAAACATACTTTTTAATTTTGAAAATTTCAACAATCTACTAATTTTTAATATTCTTGTTATTAAACACACTAAAGATTGAAATTCAATCTAAACATGGCAATTATAATTATTCATCTTGAACGTAACCTCTATATTTCTTATTATGATATCTTTTGCTTACCAAATTATAACTTATTTGCTGAAAATTCAATTATTCTAAATTATTGGACATATATTGTTACTAGTAAATCTAATTAAATTACTATTGTTTTTTCAACAATATTAAATACTCCAAAAAATGACCTAGGAATTTTGTAACCATTCCGTATGTTGGTATTTACATTCTCTTTACAAAAATTGTTCATTCAATATATTAATAGATTTGTTATTATATCTTGTTAGAATTTTAGAATGTTTATTCCCCTGATGATGGAAACAGAGTGTTTCCGGAACGTCGGGTTACTCTTTTAACATCAATAGATATTGTTCGATAGTGTTGACACAACTTTGTTTGTTCCTTTCTCCTATTTGAATTCTAGGACGTTAAAGAATTATTTTTAATTGATTGCACATGGACTGGAATTGTCCCTAAACATGACTTTTCTAAACAACCTCAAACTGAAATACGACTCTGAGACCTTCATCAATATTAAGAACTGGATCAACATCAACCAGGACATCAGAGACACACACGCTAGGAAAGAATTTCTTTTGAACTGCCGTAAATATGACATCCTTCCTCTTAATATTACCAACTTTACTAAAAAATAGTTATAATTTGTTTTTTCATAGTTATTCTATTAAGAAAAAGCTTAACTTTACTATAGAAAAACTGCAACGACAAATCCACGAATGGAAATTTCTGAAGTTCACAATCATTTAAATTTTTTAAACAAGCAAGCAATTAAAATAAAAGAATTCCTTTTCTCTTCATTAGATAATGATGATTATCATAATATTATTGAATTCAAAAATTCTCTCAATAGTACACCTCATTTGACACATAAAGTTCTTCAGAAAGAGCTACACAATATTTTACATATAAAAAATTCTAATAACATTGAACTAAATATAAATAAACATGAACAATTGTACGACAATAATTCATAAATTTCCGATCCTTGGATTATTTTTTTTATACCATTAAGCCATTTCCCTTTCGGGGTAGGCGTGACACTACCCAATTCGGGTAGTGTTTCTAGGTGGATTATTTGTTAGTAGTACTACTAGTGTGGGCTCACCACACCCACGCCACGACGGGCCAGCAGCACGCAGTATTGCCGAACGGTCACCCGTTCAAGTACTAACCGCGCCCAACACTGCTTAACTTCAGTGATCTTACGAGAACTGGTGTTTTCAGCGTGGTTTCGCCGTTGGCGATACTCAGATTCCTGACCAAGTTAACGATATTCTTAGATTAGGTGATCAATTTAGTCCCAATTTTTTAACCTGAAAAAATCAACACATCTTTGAAATTGTAAAAGATGTAGAAACTAGCATTGATAAAATTCCAGATAAACTACAAGCAGAATTAAGAAATAAGATGCGTTCCTTATCTAATCAATATTTACAAAAACCTAGCGTAATTTCTGACAGTGATAGAATTATTTCTAAGAACATTTCTGAATCTGAAACCTTTCTCGAAAGACATAAAGATCTTTTTATAACACGTGCTGATAAAGGTAACATTACTGTTGTCCAGAATAAAGAAGATTAATATAAAAACATAGAATTAATGTTGAATGATGATACAACTTATGAAAAAATTGATGATAATAGAGAGACAAGATCATATTACAAAGAATAATAACTTAGCTAGAATTTATGGACATCCTGAAATTCATAAAAATGATTTTCATCTGAGACCTGTAGTGAGCACTATTAATTCTTCTACATATGCTATGGCCAAGGTCTTTAATGATATTTTAAACTCTGCTCTACTTAAACCGAAATCTTGTATAAGAAATGCTATCATTTTGAAACAAAAATGAGATAAAATCATTATACCTTCTGAATATATTATGATTTCTCTTGGATTAACTTCTCTCTTTACTAACGTCCTTGTAGAATTGGTTCCTTAAGGACGAACTTACTTACTGACTGTGTGATGGTTTGCAACATTGCAGGCGCCTCGAGAAAGGCTCAGGCAGGACAAACTTACTTACTGACTGTGTGATGGCTTGCCACATTGCAAACGCCTCGAGAAAGGCTCAGGCAGGACAAACTTACTTACTGACAAACGCCTCGAGAAAGGCTCAGGCAGGACAAACTTACTTACTGACTGTGTGAAGGTTTGCAACATTGCAAACGCCTCGAGGCTGACTAAGGCAGGACAAACTTACTTACTGACTGTGTGATGGTTTGCAATATTGCAAACGCCTCGAGACAGGCTCTCAGGCATGACAGATATATTGATTGTAGATTTGCTGCAACACTGCAAGCACCGCCGTGAAACAGGCTCTCAGGCATGACTAACTCACTTTTCATGACAGATTGTGTATTTTGTCTAGTTGTTTTCTATTATTTAACTTCGCTCAACTCTTGATATTAGTCTTATACGCCAACTTCGAATTGGTTTCCCGGGTCTCCACATTGCATGATCGTTTCATTACTCTCTTCCTTGCCCCTTTATTTTCTATTGTTCGATGGTCGCCAAATGAAATCCCTTACTGTGACCCTCGTTTGTGATTAAGATTGGTTTCAGGTCTACAAACATCACAAAGTTTATGAAAATTCATGGACATATCTCATCATGAGAATCATGGACCTCTGGAAGGGCCAATTATCGTTGGTAACCTTGATGACAAATATCAAGAACACTGTGTTCTTTGCTGAGCGACAAAGAGTCATTCCTGGATTGCTCCGCAGCCAAATTCATTTCTTAAGCCTATTTTTATATACGCAGATCCCATCATTCGAGCTTGTAGGGAAAGATGCCTTTCCCAGGGTACCATATTTCACTGAGTATCAGTTCGACTCTACCCAAGCTGTTCACAACTCAGGAGAATCTCTGCAAGGAGCTCAACATATACTCGTCTCCGTATGTCAACGATTGGAGAAGGACACCTTTGCTGACAAGGAATATGCGCGTTGTGTCTGATTATGGCAGGTTGGGGCACATGCGTCTTATTTCTCCCACAGAAAGACTTACGAGTTTCAGGCCCACTTACTACATCTTGCATTATGCAGTTCGGCGAAATGCAGATGGTCGTCTTTTACTTCGCATTGTCTTCAATGTATCTTGAAGGACTTCCTCAGGATCTTTTCTTGAATAATTTGTTTTTACACAGGTCAGAAACCGCAAGACCCTTGCTGCCATCTTGATGTGATGGGGATTTCCTTGAACTTGTTTCTTTGCTAATGTTCAACCGATGTATCGAGATATTGAGAGAAAGAGATGTCGATCTTCAATGCATCGTTTAGAGGAAACCAGTAGCGGACGAAGATGGTCACTGTCAGCTTCGCCTACTGAATGTCATGCGCTCTATATCTGGTAATTCGGTTCAGAAAACTATTTATGTTGATGATATATTATCAGGCGTGAGTGATAAGGTATCTGCCATTAAACTTGGAGATCAACTGATTCAGCTGTTGGAATCTGGAGACCCTGCATCAGAAGAAGTAGGTATCCAAATAATCTCCTCTTTTAAAGGTAATTCCTGCGTGCGATATGCTACATAAAATTGGCAACAGTTCGAGACCGATAGCCCAGTTAGCGCTTTGAGAACCGCCTGGGATCCTGTATCTGGCGAATTCCAATTAGAAGCACCAGTAATCGAGAGTGAATGCCCGATCCCTAGGAGGAAGGTTCTGGCTGCCATCTCCTGACTCCTTGATCCAGTTGACTGGCTGAGTCTAATGACTATCATCGCGAGGCTCCTGATGCAGGATCTCAGGAAGGCTCAAGTTTGGTCAGATACTCCACTACCTAATCATTTTCTCCAAAGGTGCAATACAGTTCAGAAAAAAATTTACTGTGCCGAAACGTAATCTTTAAATTGGAGACGTCGTTTTGATTATCATCCCTTCTCTACTTCGACGTGAGACTTGGCCGCGAAGCACGAGTAACGAAGGTTAGTTCCGGACAGGATGGACTCGTGTGATCTGCCTCTATTAAAACTTCTATTAGGACCTTCAATCACCCGATCGTCAAATGGTGTTGGTTACCAGTCGTGCGCAGATTCCATGGGGTTAATTGTGTTCCATGGCCGGGCGGACCTGAATTTTTTTACTTATACCTGGAAATTTATTGAGTGCGTCATGGCGGGCGGCACTCAGCTCTTGACCTTTATGAGTGGAATTTGTTTCATTCAGCGAACCAGGCGGGTGGGATGTGGGGACTCAGGTAGTGGCGTGAAGCTCCTTCGTTGAGGCTTTGTACCCTTTTTTCTATCTTTTCAGTATTCGTCAAGATGTAGGTGAGTGTGTCCAGTTATCGGGTGGTGCAACAGTTCAAAGTCCAGTGTTTCTTGTGGATGGGTCGGGCAGTCAAGCCCTTTAATAAGAGTCAACGTTACCTTTAGTATTTGAGTGCTTGTTCAGTGATTTCCCGACTTGATCAACTTCTGGTGTTGTGGGAAGTGACGAGTCGGACGATGTATCACCTCCGGTTGCGTCGGGATCGACCGTTCGGTGAACGATTGTGGTCGTAGCTTCCGGAGGCTACATCTGTGCCAATTTTCTAAAAAATCCCAAAACCTTTTTTGGGTGCAAAAGAAGTGCCTGGTGGGATATGCTCATTGACTCTTGGTTCTGGATTAAATCCGAAAAAAGGTATTCAAAAGTCTGATTAATAATGGTGATACATATTCTGTTTTATTGTTCGTCGATTTTGACATGACTAAACATGATTCCTTCGCGATCCCACGCCAGTCCATCATAAATAACTAACAAACCCCTTCCCCATTCCAGCGTCTCTTGGGATGGAGGAAGGCACCCCTGTAACTGGTCACAGAAATAATATTGGCTAAATACCTAACCCTCTCGCAGGAATAATGTTGGTCGAACCTCTACATCTTTACAAATTATCTGGGAGAGGGGACACATCTGTCTGGTAACAGAAATAGTTTTGTTCAGAACTCTAACCATTTCTACCATCTCGAGGGGGCGGCCAGGTGCCCCTGTGACTGTTCACAGAAATAATGTTGGTCAAGCGTCTACCCCTTTCCAAATTATCGTGGTAAGGCAAGGCACACCTGTGACTATTCACAGAAGTAATTTTCGTCAAACTGCTACTCCTTTCCAACATCTTGAGGGCGAGAAAGACACCCCTTTGACTGATCACAGAAATACTATTGGTCAAACACCTAACACTTTCCAACGTCGCGTGGTGGCGGCGATTTTTCCTGGGACTGGTCGCAGAAATAATATTGATCAAATACACACTCCTTTCCAAATTATCTGGGGGGGGGGGCACACCGATGACAAGTCACAGTAATAAGAAAGTTCGAATCCCTTTCTAACGGGTGTCGGTGTGCCGGAAGGCTCCCATTTCCAAAATCCCGTCAGGGTCAAGGGCATAGAAATAATGTTGGTCAAACTATTACCCTTTTCCTGGAATATTCCATTCAGGAATAATGGTCATGTGGGCGGGGAAAATCTCCCTCTGGGGCAGGTCATAAAAATGACATTGATCGAACCTATGCTCCTTTCCAACATCTTACGTGGGGTGGGGGCAAGACGCACCATTGGCTGATCACAGATATAATGTTGGTCTAAACCTACCACCTTCCAATGTATCGTAGGTCGGCAAAGCACCCCTGTGACTTGTCACAAAAATAATGTTGGTCAAACCCCACCACTTATCAACGTCTCGTGGGGACGGCAAAGGGCCCCTTGGACTGATCACAAAACAATTATTCCAATCCTCTGCCCCTTTCCAACGTGCCGTGGGTTCGGGATGGCACCAATGTAACTGGCCACAGAAATAATATTGGTCAAAACGCTACCCCTTTCCAACGTCTCTTTTGGTTATGTTATGTTTGTCAAACTACTAGCCCATTTCAACGACTTTTGGGAGGGGAGGCGGCAAGAAACTCCCGTGAATGATCACAGAAATACTTTTGGTCAAATCTCTTCGCCTTTCCAACTTCTCGTGGGAGGGGGGGGGGGGGGGGGTACTCCTTTGACTGGTCACAGAAATAATATTTGTCAAAACGCTACTCCTTTCCAACGTCTCATTTGGTTATGTAACGTTGGTCAAACTCCAAACCCATACAACGACTTTCGAGAGGGACGGGCGGCAAGGAACTCCCGTGACTGATCACAAAAATAATGTTGTTCAACCGCCTACCCCTTTCCAACGTTTCTTGGGCGGCGGCACGGCAGCCCTGTAACTGTTCGCAGGAATAATGTTGGGACTTCTGGCACTGGTCACATAACTAAGTTTAAGCAAACTACATCCATTCCCAAAGGTTTGTGTGGCGGGCGGAAGGCACTTCTGTAGCTGGTCACAGAAATATCATTGTTTGAACCCCTACCCCACTCCAACGTCTCGTGGGGTGCCAAGACACCCCTGGGTGGTCGCAGAATTGATGTTGGTCAAATCTCTACTTCTTTCCAATGTTTTGTTAAGGGGGGGGGGGGTAAGGCACCCCTGTCAATGGTCACAGAAATGATGAAGGTCATACCTGGATCCCTCTCCAGCGAGTCTTGGCGTGCGGGAAGGCACCCTTGGCACTCCTACGACTGGTCGCAGAAATAATGTTGGTCAAACAACTACCTCTTCCAGACATGTCGTGGGCTAGGAAGGCACCCCTGTGACCGGTACCGGAAATATCGTTCACAAAAATAATATTGGCCAAATACCTAACCCTTTCGCAGGAATAATGTTGGTCGAACCATTACACCTTTACAAATCATCTTGGGGGGAGGGGCGAAACACTCCTGTGACAGGTCACAGTATTAAGAAAGGTCAAATCCCTTTCCAACGTGTATTGGTTTGCGGGAAGGCACCCCTGGGCCTTGTGACAGAATTAATCTTAGTCAAACCCCAACCCATTTACAAAGGCTCGTGGAGGGCGGGAACTCACCCCTGTCTGGTCACAGAAACCACACCTTCTCGAGAGGGTGGCAAGGCACCGTTGTGACAGTTTGCAGAAATAATTTTTTTCGAACCTCATACTCCTTTCCAAAATCCCGCCAGGGGGGGGGGGGTAACGCACCCCTGTCAATGGTAACAGGAATAATGTTGGTCAAAACATAATGGTGATCAAACCCCTGACCGTATCCAACCATCAACACATCTTTGAAATTGTAAAAGATGTAGAAACTAGCATTGATAAAATTCCAGATAAATTAGCAGAAGAATTAAGAAATAAAATACGTTTCTTATCTAATCAATATTTAAAAAAACCTAGCATAATTTCTCACACTGATAGAATTATTTCTAAGATCATTTCTGAAACTAAAACCTTTCTCAAACGACATAAAGATATTTTTATAACGCGTGCTGACAAAGGTAACGTTACTGTTATTCTCAATAAACAAGACAATTATAACAAAATGGAATTCATGTTGAATGATGAAACAACTTATGAAAAAATTGATGATAACCCCTTAAAATCTTTACAGAATAAAACTTTCAATAAAATTAATAAATGGAGACTTAAAGGTTTTTTAGGTTCTAATATAGAGAGAAAAGATCCTATTACAGAGAATAGTAACTTAGCTAGAATTTATGGACATCCTAAAATTCATAAAAATTATTTTCCTCTGAGACCTGTAGTTAGCACTAATAATTCTCCTACATATACTATGGCCAAGGTTCTTAATAATATTTGAAACTATGCTCTACCTAAAACGAAATCTTTTATAAGAAATGCTATTGTTTTGAAACGAAAATTAGATAAAATCATTATTTCTTCTGAATACATTATGATTTCTCTTTATGTAACTTCTCCCTTTACTAAAGTTTCTGTAGAATTGGTACTTAAGAGTATTGAAAAAAGATGGTCTTTCATTAAGAAAGTTATTTAATTAACTTTAGATAAATTCAAAGAAGGGATTCAATTCCTGATGGATAATGCCTATTTTCAATATGATATATTTATTATAGACAAACTTTTGGAACTACCATGGGGTCTCCTATTTCAAATAATTTAGCTGACATGGTAATTCAAGATTTAGAATCTGAAATTTTTGATGAACCAGACTTTGAAATCCTTCCCTATTTTCGTTATGTAGATGATACATTTTTAATTACCCCTGAAGACAACATTGAAATTATTATAAAAACTTTCAACTCAATCCATAAAAGATTACAATTCACACATGAAATTGAAAACAATAATACTATTAACTTTCTTCATATTAGTATTATAGAAAATCATAATGGTACCATCTCTACTAATTGGTTTCGCAAATCAACTTATTCTGGTCGGTAGCTTAAGTTTTTATCAAAACATCCAATCCAACAAAAAATAGCTATCATAAAGAACTTATTTGATTCAGCTGTTTTACTTTCAGATAAAAAACTCCAGTATGATAACTTAAAAATAGTAAAACTTTTTCTTTTCTGGAATAACTTTTCACTAAATATTATTGATAAACAAATTAATAACAGATTAAAAGAACGTAATAACAAAAACAGAATCAATAACGATAACGATACTGTAAAAAAAGAATTCGATCCTAAAAGCAAAATTACTATTCCATACTATGGTAAAATTTCGGAAAATATTGAAAGAATTTTAAAATCCTATAAAATGACACTACTTTTTGTCTTAATTTCAAACTTGATAAAATGATAAAACTAGGCAAAGACCAATTAGAAATTTTAGAGAAAAAAAATAACGTAGTTTACCATTTTTCTTGTAATTGTGGCAGATGCTATATTGGACAAACAAAAGACCTTTACATATCAGACGTAAAGATCACCAGGATAGTGTTAGATTGAACTACAATAATGTTCTCAACGATCACTTATATAATAATATTAATGATAATATTTCTCACTTTTTTCTTTGGGATGAGATTGAAGTTTTGCACCAAGAAAATCATCCGATAAAAAGAGCCTTTGCTGAAATAGTCTTCATTAAAAAAGAACTAGATAACTGTTTAAATAAAATCACTGGTCTTGATCATCTTAATGAATCATATAATTCTATCTTAGAGTTATATTCATGAAATCTATCTTGAATTTTCATACAATATCAAACACAAGCAAATCTACTTATCTTGCTTGTTTCTACTTATTGAATATCGTTTTTCTTACGCCTCGACTGTTACTCACATTCGAATTTCAGCGCCTTTTTCTTCCATTTCTAATGTATGTTAGGTTACCGAAATTTCCTTGACAGTCACTTTTGGAGTCATCTTTATGGGAGCAGGATTCTTCTCCATCCTGCTCTCATAATAATCTTAATAAACATACTTTTTAATTTTGAAAATTTTAACAATTAACTAATTTTTAATGTTCTTGTTATTGAACACACTAAACGATTGAAATTCAATCTAAACATGGTAATTATAATCATTCATCTTGAACCTAACCTCTATATTTATTATTATGATATATTTTGCTAACCAAATTATAACTTATTCACAGAAAATTCAATTATTCTAAATTATTTTAAATATATTGTTACTAGTAAATCTAATTAAATTACTATGGTTTTTTCAACTATATTAAATACTCCACAAAAAACCTAGGAATTTCGTAACCATTCCGTAAGTTGGTATTTACATTCTCTCTACAAAAAATTGTTCATTCAATATATTAATAGATTTGTTATTATATCTTTTTAGAATTTTAGAATGTTTATTCCCCTGATGATGGAAACAGAGGGTTTCCGAAACGTCGGGTTACTCTCTTAACATCAATAAATATTGTCCGATAGTGTTGACACAACTTCGTTTGTTTCTTTCTTCTCCTATTTGGATTCTCGGACGTTAAAGAATTATTTAAGAAAGCGTTTATGTTAGAAAACATACTTAAGATGGTTTGTGTGACTCTGATAGTAAGAATGTTGAAATAATGTTTGAAATAATCTTTCAACGACCATTAATGTCGCATCTGACCTTGAGTGGTATTAAGGTCACACCTGACCTGTGTCTTGAGTACTTTTTCTAACATAAAAGCTTTTGCTCTTCCGATTTCCGACATCAAAATATAAGGATTTTATTGAAAAAAAAGTCGACCTTGAAATTACCTTGAAGGACAAGTTTAGGGTCAAAAGCAAGGTCACTATTGAATTTCCCATTTTGAGTTGATGAAGGAATGTCCTCATTGTTATTAAATGGTATTTTATCTTTTCTCCAGAATACCCAGACCTTGTTTCAGTTGAAGTGACCTTTGCGTAATCACCAAAGTCAAACCTACAACCTGAGCACATGTTTCTACGTAAAATTTCCGGGTCTCACGATTGCCGTTGTCAAAAATAGGTGTTCCCATTAAAAAAAAAGTTGACCTTGAAGTGACCTTGAAGGACAAGCTCAAGGTCAAAACCAAGGTCCCCATTGGATTCCTCGTTCAAAGTTACGGGTGGAGTTCCGAAAAGCGCTTACCTCCGATTAATTTTAAACTCCGTATACCTATGTATTCTGACGTGCTCATCACGAATATTATTATTATTATTATTAGACCATTAAGCCTTTTCCCTTCCGGGGTAGGCGTGACTTGTTCGGTTGGAAAGTAGTGAAATAGGTATATAGGTATGAGGTTGATCGGTATATGGGTATAGGGTGAATGGGTATGTAGGTGTTATGTATAGATGTTTTAGATTGATCTGGAGTTCTCGTGTTATTTATATAAATTACACGTTCACTCCGCAACACTGCTCCGACCCAGGTTGCTGATCAATCTCTCTAGCGATCACCCCAAGTGAGGAGCCTCACAAAATTATTATGTATGGTTCCCCACCTGGGCCCATTAGTATCCAAGGTCTTTGTTTCAGGCATCATTCACTCTATTGTCACTCTGTTTATAAACTATTTGTCGCCACATATTTCTGTCCTGGCATACTACTCTAGCTTCATTCACGTCCATGCATTTTTTCATGCAGGCTTTTGTATTTCTATGGCTTCTCATGTCTCTTCGTATTAGTGTCTCATTCACAGATTCTAACCATTCTTTCGGCGGTCTACCTCTGGGCATTTTGCCATTTACTTTACCTTTATACACTTGCTTGGTCAGTCGTTCATCTTTCATTCTTTCAAGATGTCCGAACCACCTTAGCTGATTTCTTTCCCATATGTCAACTAGTGTCTCCCCTGTACCACATTCTTTGAGGATTGTCTCGTTTCGTACTTTGTCCATCAATGTTTTCCCGCATATTATGCGCAGAGGTTTCATGCCGATCGCGTTGATTTTACTCCTGTCCTTTTCTTGACAGGTCCATGTCTCGCTACCATATAGCACAGTCGGTACAAATATATAATCATGTATGGCCATTTTAGCTTTTTTTGATATGTTTTTATTTTTGAGGGTGGACCCTGCTCTATCGATAACCTGCTTATACTTATTGATGCGCCTCTCTAACTCCCCATCTATTTTTCCGTCGTTAGTGAATAGACTACCTAGATATACGTACTTGTCAACTTGTTCTAATTTCTCATCATTTAGGACTATGTTGCATATTGTTTTCTCACTTTTTCCCTCAAACACCATGACTTTCGTTTTATTCACGTCAATTTTGAGGTCCATGTTCTTCATGCTTGTATTAAGTTTATTCAACGTTCTTTGCAAGTCTTCGGCTGATTCTGCCATAACAATCTTGTCATCCGCGAAAGCCAACCCACGTACCTTGACGGTTTCGAGATCTACACCTTTTTCGTCGAAGAGGGCAGTTCTAAGACACTTATCCATGAATATGATAAATAGCCACGAGGACATAACGCATCCTTGTTTCACGCCTTGCATAATATCGAACCATTCACTCTTTTTCCCATTTACCCTTACACTCGCTTTACTACCTGTATATATTGTTTTTATTGCTTGTAGGAGCCCTCCATTCACTCCATACTCTTTAAGGACTTCCCAAAGTTTACTTCTATTTACCGTGTCGAATGCTTTTTCTAGATCGATAAATGCACAGAAGACTTTCTTTCCTACTCTCAAACTTTTTTCTGCGACCTGTCTTAGGCTAAATATCTGATCCGTACATGATCTTCCTGGCATAAATCCACTTCGGACTTCCCATATTTTCTCTTCTGTAATTTCCATTACCCTACGGACAAGTATTTTTGAGTATATTTTACTTACGGTACTTAGTAGGTTGATACCTCTGTAATTACTGCAGTTGCTTTTATCTCCTTTTCTTTTGTATATTGGTACGATAATCGCTTTTCTCCAATCGTCTGGGACTTCTCCCGTTTCGATACATAAATTTATTAATTCGCACAACCTGTGAGGTATGTACTCGCGACCGTATTTAAGCATTTCAGCGCTAATATTGTCTATACCCGCGGCCTTACCGTTTTTCAAGTTCTTAATTATATCTCTGACCTCAGTGACACAGACTTTTTCAATTGGGTTTTCTAATGCATTATCTTCTATGTCGCAGTTTTGTTGTCCGATATTTTCACCTCCCAATAGTTCTTTGAAAGACTCTTTCAAAGCGTCTACTATTCCGTCTATATATGATAGTGAAAATACCCGCAAATTTGATTTTCAAGGCATAAACCCAAAAAAACTATAAAAATTTCATGTTTTTCCGTTTATTCCAATAAATAATACAAATTTACAAAAAAACTTCAAACAAAAGTTTTAGATCTTTTGAAAATACATATTTTATGTTGAATATGTTTTTACCCTACGACTGACCGTTTTAGAGAAAAAAAGGGAAATGTCGGTACGAAGTGTAGAATTGCTTAGGTCGCACACGACACTCATTCCAACGTGTCATGGGGGGCGGAAAGGCACCCTATGACTGGCCACAGAAATAACTTAGGTCACACACGACCCCCTTTCCAACGTGTCATGGGAGGCCGGAAGGCAACCTTATGACTTGCCACAGAAATAATTTAGGTCACACATGACCCCCTTTCCAACGTGTCATGGGGGGCGGAAAGACACCCCTATGACTGGCCACACAAATAACTTAGGTTACACACGACCCCCTTTCCAACGTCTCATGGGGGGCGGGAAAACGCCCCTGTGACTGGTCACAGGAATAATTTAGGTCACACACGACCCCCTTCCCAACGTGTCATGGGGGCGTGGGCGGGAAAACACCCCTGTGACTGGTCACAGGAATAATTGAGGTCATACACGACCCCCTTTCCAACGTGTCATGGGGGCGGGAAGGCACCCCTATGACTGGCCACACAAATAACTTAGGTCACACACGACCCCCTTTCCAACGTGCCATGGGGGGCGGGAAGGCACCCCTATGACTGGCCACAGAAATAACTTAGGTTACACACGACCCCCTTTCCAACGTCTCATGGGGGGCGGGAAAACACCCCTGTGACTGGTCACAGGAATAATTTAGGTCACACACGACCCCCTTTCCTAGGTATCATTGGGGGCGGGAAGGCACCCTTATGACTTGCCACAGAAATAACTTAGGTCACACACGACCCTCTTTCCAACGTGCCATGGGGGGGCGGGAAGGCACCCCTATGACTGGCCACAGAAATAACTTAGGTTACACACGACCCCCTTTCCAACGTCTCATGGGGGGCGGGAAAACACCCCTGTGACTGGTCACAGGAATAATTTAGGTCACACACGACCCCCTTTCCTAGGTATCATTGGGGGCGGGAAGGCACCCTTATGACTTGCCACAGAAATAACTTAGGTCACACACGACCCTCTTTCCAACGTGCCATGGGGGGGCGGGAAGGCACCCCTATGACTGGCCACAGAAATAACTTAGGTTACACACGACCCCCTTTCCAACGTGTCATGGGGGCGGGAAGGCATCCCTATGACTGACCACACAAATAACTTAGGTTACACACGACCCCCTTTTCAACGTGTTATGGGGGGG
>CAKNXH010001423.1:44070-58054 GCA_932178445.1 Andricus quercusramuli
TTGGGGGGGTGGGGGCGGGAAAACACCCCTGTGACTGGTCACAGGAATAATTTAGGTCATACACGACCCCCTTTCCAACGTGTCATGAGGGCGGGAAGGCACCCCTATGACTGGCCACACAAATAACTTAGGTCACACACGACCCCCTTTCCAACGTGCCATGGGGGGCGGGAAGGCACCCCTATGACTGGCCACAGAAATAACTTAGGTTACACACGACCCCCTTTCCAACGTCTCGTGGGGGGCGGGAAAACACCCCTGTGACTGTTCACAGGAATAATTTAGGTCACACACGACCCCCTTTCCAAGGTGTCATTGGGGGCGGGAAGGCACCCTTATGACTTGCCACAGAAATAACTTAGGTCACACACGACCCCCTTTCCAACGTGTCATGGGAGGCGGGAAGGCACCCCTGTGACTGGTCACAGAAATAACGTAGGATGCATACCATCTTCATTTGTTCCCTAATGTTTCGTGGAAACATATCTTTTGCCAATAACCCATTTGTATTAGCATTAATGCCTACTTACGGTTAGTACTTGGATGGGTGACCATTCGGGAATACTGCGTGCTGTTGGCCCGTCAAGTGTGGTGAACCCACACTTGTAGTTATTTACTACAAGAAACCATCCACCTAGAAATACTACCCGAATCGGGTAGTGTCACGCCTACCCTGAAAGGGAAATGGCTTAATGGTATACATACGCACTTCGCCGCGGGAATATTTATCGTCTATTTTCTCGAAAACTATCAGTCATAGGGTAAAAACATATTCATCATAAAATATGTATTTTTAAAAGATCTACAACTTTTGTTTGAAACTTTTTTGTAAATTTTTTTCATTTACTGAAATAAACGGAAAAACATTAAGTTTTTATAGTTTTTTGGGGTTTGGCCTTGAAAATCAAATTTGCGGGTATTTTCACTATCATATTCGTGATCAGCGCGTCAAAATACATAGGTATGCGGAGCTTAAAATTAATCGTAGGTAAGCGCTTTTCGGAACTTTATCCAAAGTTACTGCAGGAGTCACCTCAACCTCTTCAGAAATATCTTGGGACTAACTGGGGTATCCCACAACTTTTTGGACATTCGCCTGCATGTTCATGGAGATACATGACTTTGTACTAGTATAAATAAAACCTTGATGAAATTCTGAATTTCCGCACCGAAACGTCTGAATACAAAACATATAGAAGATAATTAAAAAAAGCTCTAAGGCGATATCGTCAAAAATTCCGCGTGCCTGGAATTTTTCCCATTTTTCGACACTGTGCGTCGTGGTACAGTACAAGTCCTATAAGTTGCCGTCCGATAAGTGTACACTCCCCTTAAAACGTCCTCACACATACGGAACGCACTCTGATTGCGGTTCTCCCACTACTTGTGCTATCTTTCTTATGATTTGCGCATCATTCTTACGAATTCGCGCACCTAATATCGTGCCCACCTAATATCGCCCTCAGCTAATATCGTGAAATGAGAAACTTATCTGACTTCTACTGCAGTCTCAACGATTAAACCGTTTACTCAGAAATAAAGGATTGATCAGAGCAAGGGTCAATCATTGCTCGCACTATTTGAGAGCGTCCGTTTGGATCTTTCATTAAATCTCGAGCTGTTCCAAACAAAGCTGTACGAGGACGTCGCATTTCCTTATGAGAAAGACGATAAGTCAGTTTTTTTTCTTTTACACTTTGAGAAATTAAATCTGACTTATTAGTATTGTTCGCGGTCTTTGAATCAGAGCCATGATGCAAAAACGAGCGATGCGGTCTGTTACATTTGTTGCATCAATATTTGCTAGGACATTTGAATGGTCTATGACCAGGTTTAGTACAATCATAAAACAAATTATTTGCCTTCAATGTGACATAACGCTGATCTATATTCTGACTTTGAAACTGCTGACAAGTGTGTGTTGAGCTCCACAAAGAACACAAGTTTGAATTGAATTATTCGAATTTGACTCAATTTTAGAATTCGTATGATTTGAATTTATATTTTTATTTCGTTGAAAACTACAATCACGTTTTTGAGGCTTTATAGCCTCCAAAGCGTGAATTCGTTTTTTCAACAAAGTTTCAAATTCAATGAGTTTAGGATATTCGTTGGTATCACCTAAAGATAATTCCCAAGCTCTTCTAGTCTGTTTATCAAGGCAATTTACAGTATGGTGTATGAACAACCAATCGCATTGAAGTTCCGCAGCACCTAAACTGTCAAGTGAATCTATAGCTGCTTTATATTTATTATAAATACGTTTTAGTGCTTACCCTCATATTGGGAATTCAGTGAATTCCATGCTTTTGTGTAATTAGAATCAGTGATACTGAGCGGGATAAACATTTGAGCTGCTTCACATAATTTACAAAAAACTTTTGTAAATTTATTTGCGGCAATTTTATATTCATAGATTTACCTTGTTGGAGTGGACTGTTAGATTGATAAAGAAATGTTGAATTACCCACTGGAGTTTCAAGGGCTTATTTCGTTTTCGAATTGCTGAGATAATCCATTGCCTCGTCGTATTTATCGGCTGCATTAGTAAATTCACCCTTGGTGAAATATTCTTCTGTTTCTCGTTCATTGGAGATAACAGCTGCTTTGATTTGATTATGTAGACTGACGACTGTTGCCCGACGTTTCATTAAATGTCAATTCTGCTTTGCGTTACAGCAGCTGTCACAATGTCTTTCACAATTTTAGTAAAGTCTGGATATGTACGATTGATAAAACCAATCGTGTCGCGTTGCTTGTTTATTAATGATTTAAGCAAAGCCATGACAAGTGGGTTATTTTGAATTCAATTCACAGTCACAGCTTCACTGTTCATGTACGTTGACTCGCCACTGTAGGTATAACTTAATTGTTATCGTTACCGATGTGTATGTGTGTGAGATAATATTGTACAGTTTTCACATAATGATTCACACGAGCGGGAGAACAACTCACGCACAAAATCCAAAAGATGCTGGTAGAGGGCGAGAAAGACTGATCGGCAAAATTTATCGAATAATAAATCCGGATCGCTGGACCAAAATGTTGAAGTGCAGATCATTTTGTATGCAACTAAATGGTTAGAAAGTCAAATCTTATGACTTTTACTGTAGTGGACTGTATTTTTAGTAAAATTTGCCTCTTATAGCCGTAAATGTATGTTTTTATATAAAGCACTAACACTTATCAGAAAATTTAAATTTATTGCACTTTATTGATAGCAATCACTGATTTCCAAACAATTATTGAACAACAGTGCAAACACGGGTTTCATGGCCGAAATAAGAACACGTAGTACAATGTGCTTAATGGCTGACCGCGACGTGACGAACTGTATCGAGTAAGAGTATTTGAACGAATGCTACGCAAAAAGACGATGGAAGTCGTAACCTTGCAACAGGAGGTGACGTCATTACATATGAATCAACTAATCGTTCAAATCAGCTCTGTGAACATATACAATTAAGAATAGGAGCCTTTAAATTTTAGCATTCATGCTAGGCGAATAAACACTTCCTTTTCAATCCTGCTATAATCTAGTAACATATTCTCCATTCTTCCCTACTTTCTCTTCTGGTCTCTTTGTTTCTTACTATTTCTCATTTTTCTATCACATGTTCCTTCCTCTCCTAGTTTCCCGGCATCTTATTTCTTACTAAGCCTTACAGCCCTTCGTCCCAATCCCACCATACACATTCTATCTGCATTCTGCCATACTTAACCCACGTTCTTATTCCCTTACTTCATTCCTCTTTCAGTATTTGCCTTAAATTATACTGCATCTTCCTTCATACCCATGTCAAATCATCCTCTATTCTTTCCGGGCTTCCTCATTACAACGTCTTCTCTGTCATCACTTCACTTTTGTGTTCCCATTTCTTTATTTTCACTAGCACACTTTTTCTCCATTTCGCGTTCCCTTTCCTACACTTCGCATTTCCTTTATCTCTACTTTAGCATCTATCCTTCTTACCGCATTTGCAACTCCTTCCTTCAATTACTTCTCTTCTAATCTTGGACCCTTTATCGTTATGTTTCTTTTCCTACCTTCTTTTTCTTTGTTTTCTATGTTCTGTTCTGTTTTTCTAAGCCTTTTCTTTCCCTAATTCCCGCTATCCCCACCTCCACATTCATGGGCTAAGCTTTCTACTTGTTTTATTCTACTTCTCTAATTTTTCCTTGACTTCTTCCCATTTCCTCATTTCTTTCCCAAGTTCGGCAATTTCCCGCCTAATTTCTTTCCTTCTTTTCTCTCCCTGTTTTTCCTGTTTTTCTTCATATATCCCTATTACTTATACCGTTATCTTACGCATGTCATCTAACTGTAAATTTTCTTCTGTTGACCCTCTATGTTCAGCTTTGTCTTCATCTTTCCCCTTGTCTTTCTCCCTCGCTCCATTTGGGTCTTTTCCCGGTGACGTTCTGAACATTGTCGTATTTTTTTAAGTGTTCCTACTTCTACCTTATCCACATTACTTCCTCTCTCCGCCGTGTCCCTCTTCCTATCCACGAACCTCTCGATTGAACTAAAACTCTCCCCTCTCAATCTCTCCCTTCCTACTGTTTTTCTGAACTACCCCATTTTTTCCTCACGCTTTTGCGTACAGAATATTTCTTTGTTAGAGATCCCGCTCTCCATCAAACTGATTTTAAAAATCCTCGTGTATCGCCCTACATAACTTGCGTAGCTTCTGTCGCCACTCTACTACCTCACCCTGCTACCTTGTCTTCTTCCGTGCTTTTCTCTACCTATCCTGCCCCGGCGCTGCTACTGGTCTGCACCAGTCTCCACACCCTGGTCCACATGTCACACAAATTTACCTCTCAGGCTACACGAAACAGACTCAAATACTTAAAATCTCACTCACTTCTTCAATTCTATTATTTTAAACATTCAATTTTTTATTCAAAAACCCTTCCTTTAATGCATTTTTTCTGAAAAGAGATCTTCTCCTTTCGCTCCACGCGAAATCGAACCTCAGAACAGTTCTCAGAAAAATTCATTAAAATGATTTTTCATTCACATCTCCATCTAGTATCAAAAGACGTTAAAACTTTCTGTTATTCTCTGATGATAATACAGATTCTTTGAAAAACCCTTTCTTCACAGTCTGCCCATTAACGTACCTCAAATTTGACTGTAAGTTGCCAAATTGAGCAGCACACAATCACCGCTATGAAACACCTTTATTTCGGAAACGGAAGTCGAATATAATAACTTCATGCTGTTATTTTGAAAGTAAAAGAAATTAATATGGATTTCAACCAGTTACAGATACTATAGGAAGAGTTGAGATACGTGTTTCCCTTCCAATGTTCGACCCCATACCGGAACTTTGCTATTTTCTTTGGACGCGACAAGTCTGAACAGTGTTATTATATGTGTTTTTTTTCTCTGAATTGAATTTATTCAGAAAAAAGATATTCACCTTTCGCTCCGCTAGGGTTCAAACGCCAGGTCGACTGATTGCCGGTCAGGTGCTCTACCAATATCAGAAGAGAAATCTTTCCACACACCGTCAAAATGGAAATCTCTTATGTTTTAATACAAGTAAATTTCACTAGGAATCTGAAATAAATAAATAACATCTTGCAAAAGAAAGCGTATTAAAAACGATTTTTCTTCCAATCTCTCTAGTAGCTTAGTGGTAGAGCACCTGACCGGCAATGAGTTGACTAGGCGCTGGCGTTCTACTATTGTTCGCGAACGCTCAGATAATTGATGTACTCCACGGCGAAAGAAAGCTGTATCTTTTGACGCTATGAAGTCATATCCACTATTTCCCGCACTTCAGCTTCAATTTTAATTTGGTGCTCAGCTAATCTGTTTTGCAACGAGCGAAAAAGGTGGTAATCGGACGGGGCAATGTGTGGAGAGTAAGCCGGATGCGGCAGAATTACTCATTTTAATTCTTCTATGGTTTGGCGGACCACGGAACTTCTATGTGGCCTAGCCTTGGCGTGCTGTACTGACCTTCACCCATGCCCAGAATATCTCTTTTCTTGGACTTTTTCCGCCAAACGGTTCAGTTGGAATGAGTAACGTTCGCCAGTGTTTTTTTATTCAACTGAACCGTTTGGCGAAAAAAATCCCCCAAAAAAATGATATTCTGGGCATGGACGAAGACCAGTATAGCACGACAACGCTAGGCCATATAAAAGTTTCGTGGTCCGTCAAACCATAGAATAATTGAAATAAGACATTTTTCCGCATCCAGCTTAAACTTCAGACATTTTCTCGTCAGATTGCCACCTTTTTCGCTCGTTACAAAATAGCTTAGCTGAGAGCCATATTAAAATTGAAGCTAAAGTGCGAAAAATGGTGGATGACCAATTCGCTATGGGACCTATCAATTGCCGGAGCTCTCGTGAACAGTAGTAGAAGCCAGTTGCCACTATATCAATTAATACTAGCACTTTGTTGGATTTTCATAAATAAAATGAAAGTTGTTCAAAACAGGTAGAACTTATTTTTACACCTAATATAATGTTCGTGAGATGATTGTTGTTTATATTTTGTATTGAATTCTTTTGCAAATATAATTGTGAGTTGAAAATCGCGCCAACTCAAGTCAATCAAAATTCATGAAAGGTCAATTAGTTCCGGTACAGCGGTAACAATCACAAAAGATGTACCTCGTGTCTCAATTATCCCTTGAGGATATCTACCAACAGCGGTATCATTTTAGTACCACGCGACACTGTTTTTTCTGAATCTTATTGTCATACCTGAAACTAGCCCTAAAATAATACTTTTGTTTTTAAAGTGTGATGAATCGAATTTTAACTATGATAAAATACTCGTAAGTATAAAATAAATAATATGTTTGAATGAAGCAAAATGTTCTACTCATGAAAATATTTGATTAGAAATATTCTGGAGGACAATTCTTTGACTTAACTTATCTTCTTTCTGAGTGTACTTAACTGAGATAATTTTAGAAAAATTCACTATTCAAAGTTAAAAGTGAAGTGGACTCAAATTTTTCAAGATTTTGGCACTCACGCATGAATATTTTATGAAAAGGAAAATATTTTACATTTAAATTTATTCATAATTTTGCTTTTGCTTTCTTCAAATCATCAGGGCTCAATTCAGGTACAGAGGGCTTCATTTTCGCATGCCAGGACGGTGTCATCTCCAGCTTAGCATACCGCGCCCGCATTTTATGTCAAGAAGTTCCCAGTGATAGGTGCAGAGCGTGTCATGCACACGCTGAGTACCTAGAACACATACTATCGGGGTGTCCGACCCACGCAGGAACAAAGTATATCTATAGACATAATGCGGCCCTGAGAGTACTTTATTACCACCTTTGTCGCTCTTTCAGTGTTGATCGCGACCCTGCCCTGCCGAACGCTCCAAGGCATATAGAGTCAATTGTCCGAAATGAGAAGTGGCAGATTTTCTGGAACTACGATTTTCGGGCAGCAGTCTCCGTTGCGCACTCGAGGCCTGACATTTTTTTACATGATTTCGAGAAACGAACGATATTCGTGATCGAATTCTCGGCTCCGTCCGAATACAACATCACTGCAAAGGAGGAAGAAAAAGAGGAGAGGTATCAAGACCTTAAAAGGGAGCTGCAACGACTGTACCCAAAATATTCGGTACGAGTAATTGTCCTTGTGATAGGTGCTCTCGGAGGTGCTAAATTATCACTGATTCGTAACCTTAAAGCCATACCCGCGTGCCAAAAATATGCTAAGGCACTTGCGAGATGGATGCAGAAAGCTGTCATCCTTGGTTCGCTTCGTGTCCTCAAGACACACAAGGGTTTCGCCGGCCTGTCGTTGTGATTTCGTCGTGCACTGTGACCACCCATCTCACGGATGTGAGACGTGGCCATAGGTGTATTTTACCGCGGTTCTACTAGGCTATTGACATTTTTTTTAGATGGCAGTTGCTCTTAGTGGTACTCTGCGGTGGTTGTTTAACTTTTTTTTTAATTATATATATATATTCCTTTGGAATCGAACCGAGGGGCCTATGATAAAGCCACCGAAAGGGTCATTGGGTTGCCGATAGAGAGTCCCTGTACCAAGGGTTTCTGCTGAATATGGTTACAATAATTAATTAGCAGCCGCTCCCGACGAAATCTTGTGATTGTCCTTATGACAAACTTTTAATTTGTATATAAGCGAGTGTCCCACCTGCTCAGGAACCTGTATAGGATCCTTCATAGCTCCTTTTCTCAAATGTGTCCCACTTGCACCGGAACCTGTACAGGATCCTCCCTAGGGAAGTTCTTGCAGCAACATTCAGGATAATGCAGGAACCTGTACAGGTATTTGAATACCCAGGTTCCTGTACAGGAACATGCGCAAGTTTCCTCGCAGGATCCGCGGCAGAAACCGATGTACCAGGAATCTGCACCTGTAGAGGACCTGTGCAGGAACATCCAAAGAGCCTTTTCAGGTTCCTGCACAAGTTCCTGTACAGGAATTTCTAGCTGGGCATTCTGTCTATCTCCACGCACAGTCGACAACTGAAAATGTTTGTTTTTATTGTCCCTCTAACGAAACATTATCAGCATTTGTTATAAAAAATAACGTGCGTCGCAAATTTAAAAAGTGCAGTACTGGCACGTGTGAATTGGCGGCACTTGTCCAGAACTGCCTACTTTCCACAATTTTTACACAATACAGGGTGTCCCAGAGTCAAGTGCCCGGAATTACATGGCTATGTCATAACAAAAATAATGAATCGAAAATTAATTTTGCAAAAATTACTTGAAGCTTCAGTTTTTCAATTATGAAATATTTAAGCTGGACTAATCAGGAGCGCAGTCTAAAGAGCCGTGTGTGTGTGTGTGAGTGGGAGTCCAATGTAATGTAGTGACCGCTGTTATCCCGTCGCTACCCCACCGCGGCGCTCTTATCACAATACTGCGTCAAACTCCCCCTCACTTACGCACGTCTGTTTGTACTTATCAATTATATTTTCCACCTCATCAATATAGACAATTTATTTCAGAAGTTCCCGTTACCTGTCAGTATCACAACGCTATATTTTCGCCGAGTAATGAATTCTTTGTGCTGGAATGTCGAGGACCAGGCATTCCTTCAGTTTCCTTATATAAAACTGAAATGCCAGCGCCACGCTTCATTTCTTTACTTGAAAATAATTCAAGAATTCATGTGAGTATAAATGTTATAACTCGAGAATAAATTATACATTTTCCATCGAATTCCATGTAACAAGGTTATCAAATTATTAGTTACTGATTGAATGATTGAGTGATTGCGAAACGAAAAATATCAAAGTTTTGGATAGGGGCAGCAAATATAGACCTTTTCGTTCAAATAATTACAACTTTTAGTTTCTGCAGTTTTTGTCCACTGTATCTGAATCTTCAATCATAAAAGAAATGTTCCCCTCACATCTAGTTAGTTTTTATGGAGAATGTAGGTGAAGTGTTTAAAGAGACGATTGTTCTATTATTAAAAAGATTGTAGAACATGAACGTGATGTATTTTAAACTTTGAAAAAAGCTTGAATTATTGCATGAATAAACCTTTTAATTTGATTCCGAGCATAATTTATATTTTCGGAAGTCATGTTTGCACCCATGTATTTGAAGGTTTAAAAACAATTTTCTTACGTTTTTTTTAAAGTTGCGAGGACTGTTGCTAATTTCACATCGTCTCATTTGCACTGTTAAGAACTCCTGGTTAAATGAACCAGTGTGTCTGAATTTATAATTGATAATACAAATTCAGTCGTTCGTTTGGTATTTTATAAAATTAATATTTGTATAGAGTAACCATAATAATATATGATTCCTGAACCATTGGATTAATTATGTCATATTTTTAGCTGCATGTTATATGCCGAACATCAGCTATGACATGAATTCCCTATCTCTAAAGAATGTAATGAACATTCCATCTCTTGTTTCCCGTAAGGAGTAAGCTATAACTATGGGGCGACCTCTGGTCTACCCCCCACTTCTCGGCCGTCTGTCTAGACTGTCGCCTACCCCCATCGCTACGCCGAGAGGTCAGTGACCCGTGACCGTTAGGGGGCATATGTGACCTGCGTGGAAGGCTTTACCCCCATTCGAACCCTCCCGTGCCACGACCTCCCACTACCTCTGATAACTACAGCTGATGCAAGTACGTGCATGGTTGTCTAGCTTTTCTTTATACACGTGTCTGGAGATAAATTCCTGGGAAAAGTGAGATTCCTGACGTAAATTTTAGTAATTAATATCAACGATTATATTTTAATGATATCAACTATGAATCAAATATCAATGTGCATCTTTTAATGTTTAAATGTGAATAATAAAACTTATTTTTCTAAAGAAATGGTATGATATATTTTTCACGTACTACAAACGCCCCCCCCCCCCCCTTCTCTTGCTTGATGCTTTTTCCATCGCTCGTAACATGGAGAATGATACTTTGATAGACCCCACCCTCCACTGAATGTATCACGTATTTTGTGAATTACCTCATATCAAAATAGATTATGAGTTCAAGAAATTTGAAGCCCGCGATGATTATAATTATAATAATAATTATTATTATGACTAATTACACATCGTAGCCTGGTACATCAAGTTATTTCATTGAATGAATCACACATTTTCCACTCTTCCAAACAAGAATTTTTAATGTTAAAAGTAAAAGTGAGAGTTACGAAAATAGAGAGAGATACTTGAAACCTTATAGATATTAATGAACAGACATCGCAAAAATACATTTTGATAAACACTTAAAAGTAACACACATCCGAAGAGGAACTTTGTCTCGAACTTTGTAACTCGGCTTTGTTATCGGAATGAGGTACAGTTCTCTTGCAGACGACAAAGATGTTGAGGATTAAGAGGCCGTAGGCCACGGCTGGCAAAGTACGTTTCGCGGGGAATACACCATTCCACAGTGGGCTGGGAGACCACCGAAAGTGGGCAAAAGTCAAATTTTTTTTTGGATTTATATGAAACTTGGTCTAAGGGGTTTTTTGAGATCGCTGATATCGAATTTGACGTCAAAATTAATAAATTCAACATGGCGTATCCAATATAGCGCTTGAAATTTCTAAATTTTTACTTATTTATATGAATCTTGGTTTAAGGAGGTTTCTGAGGTCGCTGATTGCGAATTTGACGTCAAACTTCTTCAATTAAAAATGGCGGATCCAGTATGGCGCCTAAAATTTCAAGAAAAAAATTTTCTCATTTGTATTTGTATTTTTACATTTTTGTATCAAACTTTGAAATGAGTCCTCTTGCCGCTCATTAAATATCTCCGTCCGCGCCAAACTCTTCTTCGTCGGTTAATTCGGGTTTGTCTAAGTAAAAATTTAGAAATTTCAAGTGCCATATTGGATCCACCATTCTTCAATTATGGATTTTGACGGCAAATTCGGAATCAGCGACCTTAGAAAACCCCTTATACCCAGTTTTATATGAATATGTAAAATTTTAGACATTTCAGGCGCCATATTGGATCCGCCATTCTGAATGTATGCATTTTTATGTCAAATTGGACATCATCGACCTCAGAAACCTCCTCACACCAAGTTTCATATAAATAAGTACACATTTAGAAATTTAAGGTGTCATGTTGGATCCGTCATTTTTAATTTATTAATTTGACGTCAAATTCGAAATCAGAGACCTCCATAACCCCCTTATACCAAGTTTCATATAAATCCAAACAAAAATGTGACTTTTGGCCACTGTCGGTGGTCTCTCAGCCTACTGTGCACGCTCAACTTCATTCACTAATATCTTCATCAAATGTCAATGGTGGCAGACGGTGGCAAATAACCTGATAGTAAGCATCATAATGGACCTGAAAGCACTATAGAACTTTAGATACCAGGTGCAACCTCGGGGAACTTTTGATTCAAAAATTGTCTATTGCTGTGAATTCCTTAAATGCATGAGTACAAAGTGGGAGGACTCAAAACCGAGCTGAAATTTGGATTTCTTTTGTATAACGTAATCATTTATGACCACTCTAACAAGCAGCAATAATTGTAACATTTTGATTCGTAGCATTGTGAACGAGTTTTTTAAAGATTTCCTTCAAAAAACTGTAACAAAAAGAAACATTTCTTTAATTCATAACGCTGTAGAATTAAGAGGACTAGTTAAAATATCATAAAATTTGGTCAAAAGTTTCTACAAGTCATCTATATAATGAAAAATAATTCTTCCATTAATAACTGCAAAGTTGACTTTTGGCCACTTTTGGTGGTCTCTCAGCCCACTGTGCATTCGTATGTCCCGGTCTTACCTGAAGTGATCGAAGTATCCGAAGACTGTCCATCTCTGCTTCATTGGTTTTCAGTTTACTCTGACTGTAATGAGTGAAACCACGAAGCGATATTTCTTCTCGTCTGTGACTTGAAAGCCAGATTTTCAGCTAAGTTGCGTTATCAGCAGCACATGTAAAACATGGTCCTTTTTGAGCGCCTGGATGAAATCAGTAGTTTCCATTTGTTCCCAGTTTTTAAAAAGTGGGACAAGTTAATTCACCTAGCTTCATAATTAATCCTTCTACTTGTGATATCTTGCAAAAGTGCAGCTTTCTCCCGGCCTCGGATATATATGTGACCAGCTGATTTAGCGACATCACGAAGATTTGAATGTAGATACTTAGTAGGAGTGTTTCCCTCAAACTACTCGATGCCGTGAAAATAACAGGGGAGACAGTTATTTTCTTCTATTGTAGCGCTACACAGATCCAAAAATAGAGAAGGTGGTGCAGCTATCCAATGTCCAATATATTTATGATCTACTGCCATGACGACCTCTTCTTTTGCAATAAAGTTATTTTCAAGATCACGAAAGCCTTGAATATTAATTACGAAGTCCATAATATTTTTCACATAAAAAGAAGGTTAGATGATGGTGAGTTTGAAGAAGAAGACGGCAGTGACAAAGAGTAGTGTGCCACGCACAAAAGAGAACCATGACGTATGTTGAAAATTTTTTCTCACTGTTTTTTCCAATGTTTACGCCTGTGAACTTTCGTGAGATAGCGACGACATTGCAAAAAAACTCATTTCCTGCCTGAGCATGTCTTAAGTAAACATGGGTGTATATTAGGATTTCAGATGTGCGAAATTTCGAGAAATGATGACGGCTGTAAATATAATTTATTATCTTCCAGTATCAACAATAACTTGTCTAGACCCATCGATTTCCGAAGCGTTATCATATTCTGCGTATACTATAAAATTTAGAGTATTTGTTAGTGGTTCTTCGAGACGCACCTATATTCGCAGACTTCCATAGTTTACGTGATTCACTCAAATGAGCAGGCTAAAGTTTGTACCTTAGAAATTATGTTTTGGGGATCTCTCCTGAGTATTTTTACAGAATATGAAAAAAATCGTTAGACCCCCTTTTAAAATAACTCGATATTTTTTGTCTTTTGATCAATTGATGTGATTTTTTTCGATAGCAACAAGTAATTAGTAACGTTTCCTGCACAAAAAACCTTCAATTTTGCGCCAAAAATAAGTTCTTGTGTGATACATATTGATGGACTTTCCGATTCCTTTTAGATTTTGAAAAACATATGGAAGACAACAGTTTTTTCAAGATTCCACAATTCTGGTCCATTTGTCGTTGAAATTATAAAATCCGAAAAGAAAGTCCAAAAACTTCCAAAAAATTTAAAAAAATAGAATGTTCTAGCATGAATAGTTCGGAAGATATGACCTCTTAAACAGATTTTTCAGTGAAAAAAACTTTAAATCTTTTTCTTTTCGCACAATATCTCATCCCCTGCACATCCTACATGAAAGTTGTCAAGAAATAAATTAAAGAAGATTGAATTGTCTTCAAAACTAAAAAAGATATTCGATTCTAGCTTCTATAGAACAGAAGTTATAGTCTTTTAAAGCAGGCTGCTTTTTGTGGAACTCTTTTCACAAATTGAAAAATCGAATTATGATAACTATTTTGTTCCAACGTAATAACCCAATACATTTCTTAATCAATAATGGCATGCCTGTTAT
>CAKNXH010001423.1:71035-97040 GCA_932178445.1 Andricus quercusramuli
ATCATCATCATCATCATCATCATCATCATCATCATCATCATCATCATTGCCAGTGATAACACCTACGGCTCCCTATGTCATTTTTCTTTATGATGACGAGGACGTCGTGGGTGTTACTTCAGGAAGTGAGGTTATGCGTAAAACAATAGTATAGTATGTGAAATGGTGGACTTGTGTGACAGTGCTAACGACGATAACAACGAAAAACGACGATAACAATGGCAACAGCAATAAAAGTGACAACGACAGTAACAAAGAAAATAATTGTGAAAACGACGATGATAGAGACAACAAACCCACGGAGGTCAACGATGACGACAATGACAATGAATACGATGACGATGAAACATTTCTTGAAGACGAAGACCAGGAAATGCCGTCCAGTTTTCACAAGTTTGATGAGAAGAAGAAGGAGCAAGAGGAGGAGGAGCAGAATGTGGAAGAGGATGAGAGGGAAGATGTCAACGAATACGAGGACTGGGAGGCCAGAAAGCGATCATTTGTGGAGAGGGATGATGAAATCAGTAGGTCGTTAGTCTTAATCTCTGTTCCGGAACATATAATTGAACGGGAGGTTATCACAGTACTAAGCAAATATGAAAAAGTTCACGGTAAGAAAAAATTACTACTTAAATCAAATAAATGCACTCTCTGAATGGAGAAATGCAAAAAATATGCACTATAATAAATCTATGTAAGTTTATTCACAGCAACAGGTTGAAATTAAATTTCATTCTCAGATTTGGGGTCATCAACAACATTAGTTTGTGGAGTAATGTTTTGTTCTAAGTGATTAATCATCAAAAATAACATCATTTCTCGACGAGGAGTGTAATAGTTTCAATTAAAAACAGTTAAATTCAACAGAAAACACGAATTTTCAAAAAACTAGTTGAATTCTCAAACAAAACAGACTAATTTTCAAACCAAAAAGCAGACTTTCCAATGAAAAATGGAATAGTTACATTTCCAGTTCAAATAAGGATTTCTTAACTCAAGTAATGAATCTTCGACTAAGAAAAATTGATTTCTCACCAAATGAGTTTTTAACAAAAAAATATCAATTTTTAATAAAAAGGAAATAAATTGAAAAAAGTTGAATTATTTACCAAAAATATAATACTTAGATTTTCAATATAGAAGTAAATATTCAACCAAGCATCCTCATTCACTAGTTTTATCCTTCAAGGTGGGAAATTCCTGCACTATATTTTTGTAGCTAAAGCTTACTTTGAATCATCAGGAGGATAGCTAAAATTTAAAGAAAATGTACTAAGTAAGAGGGAAAAACGATAGCGTTTACTATGAGATATCACACTTACTGTGAAATAATTAATTAATCTTTTTGAATATTCTCCTAAAATTAATATTTTAAATAAAAAATCATTTTGAATTTGGCTAGGAATCTTAAGAAAAAATTGCCATTCTTATGAAAGCCTTCACAATTTTCGGAATAACTTTAAGTACCTCTTAAAATTACTTAAATTTTTTCTAAACCAATAAGTGTTCAATTTTTAGTTAAACATCAAAATTAAAAAATTTTACTTTCAAATAATTTTTTTTAAATGATACAATTAAAATTGTAATTGTCGAACTGTGAATTTAGCTCTTTCGAATATAATTTATAAAGTGAATAATTGATTTTAACATTAAAATAATAAGTTGGAATCCAAATTATTTTGAATTCTTAAATAATTTCTCAAAAAAGGGAAAAGATAGAAAGATTATTTTAAATTGCATGATATCATCAAACGATATAAAATTTGAGATATTTCAAGTGATTAGATAGACTTTTCTTTTAAAAATTGTTTGGATTCCTGGTTAAAAAACAAACCGCCCTGCAAATGGCCTCGCGAATGTTAAAATCGACATTCAGTGTCAAACCCCTGATGAGAGCGTTCTCAAACTCTGTTAATAAGAATGTTTTCATACCTATCAAAATTTTTTCAGAATCTTCATCTAGTAAGACATCTCTGTCCTCGTTCAACTCCTTTGCCAACTCTTTCGGGTGAGCTTTCCAGGCTCGTCAAACAATTTTCACATTTTCGTTGGAAAACTATACAATGATCTACCTAATAACTGAAGAAAGACATTATATACATATACATCTATTTATTTATTTATTTATAATACATCCTGTATATCTCAATTGTTTTTTTGCATTGTTTGAAATAAAAATTTCGTTTTGATTAATCTAGCCTCAAAATTAAATTATATACTCGTATTAGAATAGTTACACTATTACAATTTAATGATCATATTATTATATATAATATAGTTGATCATTATGTACTTACTCAATAACACCAGTATAAATCCTTTGATTCATAAATTTATTCACCACAATCCAACAATTCGAGACCGCTCCCCTTCGCTTCTGACACTTCTGACAGAATTGATCGGAATCATTCCAGTTCACTAATTCGTTAGTGATCGCGCTAGGTTACTATTGAATTAGTAAAGCGAAGTTACTAAATAATAGTGAAGGTGAGGTTCCCATACATAGTATACATATTTTGTATAATAGTGTTAGCAATCATTATCACGCTGTTTGAAATTTAATAGGGGCTGCGTCCTTTCGAGTGTTTTGCACGCCGTGCAATAAGGGCTACAATAACAGGTCCGATCATGCGTGTGCACCTAAGTATGAAACCTTTCTGGCTCAGTCTCATGTTCAGAAAAGTGTTTCAATAATCGATTGACAGATACCCCCAAGTGTGAAAAATGTCTTTGTCGGTTTTTTAATAATGATTGTTTTAATCACCATTTATCGCCTGGTTCATACTCCTCCGAAAAAATGTCTGTGACGTCAAAAATTTGCCCCGAGTGTTCACGCTTCGTAAATATTTAATTAGATAAAAATCACGAATGTGGGTGCAGTTTTTGTAGAGTATGCAAGTGTGATCGTGAATACAATTAGGAATGCCTTACGAAGCCTATATGAGGTCGTATATGTGGTAATGATACAAACATTTCGGAACCTGCGGTTTTCATTATTTATGATTTCCAAACTGCGGTTTGTACGTGAATCTCACTGTTTGAGAAAGGAAATTGATCATTTTCCTATTGATGAAAAAGGGTTTGATGAAGCTTCTGCAAATTTTATTCACGAAGAGTATATTCCAATACATAATGAAAGAATAAATTTACTGAACTAACAACACATTTTATCCGTACATACCTTTCGAAAGCTTAATGAAAAAACGATATCAGGCAATTATCCATTACCTAACATTGATGAAATAGTTGATCAATTAAGAAACTTAAAGTTTTTTCATCATTTGATTTGGAAAGTGGTTTCCATAAAATTGGAATGGTAGAGGAAGATAAAGAGAAAACAGCATTTTCTACACCTGATGGTCATTTCGAATATAATCTAATAAAATTTGGTTTGACGAATGCCTCTCCTACCTTCCAACAAATGATGAATAATGGCCTATAAGGTCTGGTAATAAATGGATGTTTTTTCTATATGGATGACATAATAGTTGGACTGGACTGTAGATTTTATATTAACCACAGACCACTCTAACTATGCTTTAGGCGCCGGCTTATCGCTGGACAAACTAGGCAAAGATTTACTTCTATCCTTTTCTCCACGTACGAGTAGTTTAAATAAAGCTGAATAAAATTATATAATCACAGAAAAAGAACTCCTCGCGATAGTGTGGGCTGTTAAACATTGCCGACAATATTTGTACGGACGTTAATTTAAAATCCTGACAGATCATAAACCGTTAGTATGGTTGATTAATGTGGAAAATCTGAAAAGTTGATTAATGAGATGGAGACTCAAACTGTTAGAATTCGAGAATGAAATCGTTTATAAAAAAATGAAAAATAATACTAAGGCTAAGGTGCTCTCGCGTAAACCATAGATTAACATGATACGCGAAAAATAAATACAAATTCCTTCAAATATAAAATTATTTATAAACCAGAGGAGCAAAATGCAAATGGTCACGAATCATTGGTGATACCAAATATAAACGTGTTTCAAAAATAAATGAACGCTGATTGACTGATAGAAAAGGAGAATCCAGTAAATTAATGAAAATGAATACAAAACAATTAGAAAACACTATTAAAGAATTAAAGATAGCATTAGGAAGAAAGTATCACAAAAACGGTTACATTAGTAGAAAAGATAAAGCATCCCTTAAAGAAATCCAAACACACCTAGAACCCTGAGAAAATCAATATTTCAAATGGAAATCAATTCTAAGAGGAAAATCAGATCCACATACATTATTACCTTTCCAGCAAGTAATGCATATTTTTAACAAAGAAACTGAATTCGAATAAAAGGAAACGACAATTCACAAAACGCATCAAATTATGATGAAAAACAGTGCTGCGCCAAAGGGTACTCTAATTATTAATTATATAGAGACACTGCCAGAAACTGAGGGCGTACTCTATTTTTCACCAACTGAAACAGAAACTAGAAATAGACACACACTGTTGTTCAATAGAATTCATGATTAAAGGAAGTTCATCGAAATGCGAAACCAAAATACTTGAAATAACTGACATTTTGTGGATGCAATTGAAAAGTAATCTAGATTGGACAGGAAGAGCCAATAAGCAGAAAACTTTGTACATTTCATGCTCGAACGATTATTCGCAGAAAATTCAGATAAAAGGTAATTTTATAGTACATTTGGATAACGACTGTACTTCAACTACCAATTACGTAATCATAAAAGCCACAACTAGACACGAAAATACCATTGAAGTGGATGAGATTCTAACTGCAATGACCGAATTTACAATTAATGAACTCTCAATAAAGGTAATTCAGAAAATTTGCCATTGGAACTCATAAAGGAAAAAGCGATTGACTCTGAAAAATTGCATACGTTGAAAATTAGACGTAGGAACTTTGGCAAACAATCGGACGAAATTATACACCTAGAATCTAAGAAAAACTTGGTTGATACGGCTAATGACTTTCTGAAATACGCGGGGTACATGGCTATATTAGTTCGGGGATTACTATTCGCTTATAAGATGAGGATAATAGATTGTCTTATCGTTAGTTTAAGAAAATCGATTAGTAATTGTTATAATAATTCTAAAGTTAGTAATAAAGTATCGCCTTATAGAGTGACCTACACCGCCGAACCCTATTTAAACCCTGAAGTTTGTGCCAGGGTTCGGGTATTGAGAGATTAAAAAACTTAATTAAACGGTTAAGTTTGTTTTAAAGGGGGAAGGTGCCGCAAGAGTCCAGCTGAATATTGGAATAGTCGAGACTCGATAGCGTTAACACTATTCTGCTTGAGAGCAGAAGGCAAGGAATTTTATATCATTCATATTATAAACTGAATAGACTCAGAATCGTTAGGGTTACTCTTGATTCTCAAATTTCAATTTACTTGTCGCTCAGTCAAGCAGACGACAGCAGCAGGGCGCTGTGTTTGGCAACATCTGGCGTGACTCTTTATTTGGAGGTTTGAATACTGTTTCTCTGCAGAAATTCCTTTTTTCGCCCCTCCCCTAAGTAAAAACTCTTGCAAAAAAATGAAAAACTCTTCAATTTTGGAAATTCTTGAATTTTGATGATTTTGATGATCGAAACTCAAGTTTCTTTATCCGAATCTTCATAAATCAGAACTCACAACTTACAAGTCACAATTCACTCAATCAATCGTTCTCCTTTTATTCTCTCAACATGACTAAACCATCTCAATAAACTTCTTTCACGCTTATTAAACAGTGTTTCCTCTCCACTACACTTTTTAAGATTCCTCTTAATAATTATTTTTTCCATCAGCCTTTTGCAATTATAGCTTCACTTATTGTAATATTACTTTTGCTAATGGCTTCTACACTGCCGATAACCTTTCAATCCTCGCTTATACGTATAGCTATCTTTCCAAGCATCTTTCCGTCATTACTAAAAAAACTTGCAAGATACTCGTTCTCAAGTTGTTCTATTGTCTCAGGATCTAAGGCGATGCAGCATAACGTTTTCTCATCCTATCCTTTACACCCCATAATTTTTTATGTATTCGCGTATTTTAAGGCCTATATTCTTCATGCTAGTATTGAGCATACTCTATGTCGTCTACAGGCCTTTGGCTGCTTCTATCGTGACAACCTAATCAACAGCAAACGCTAATTCAATCCCTGTCCCGAGATCCACACCTTTTTCGTCAATAATTCTTCGCTGCAATTGAATTTTGTGGTAGTGCGATGGAAAGTACTAGTCCTTTGGAATGATCGAAAGAGGATCATATAATAACTATTAGGAGTCGAGATCCGTGAAGCGTGTCACCAGCCCCCAACTTCTTGCGCTCTAATAAATTTTTAAATTTAAAATTTAGAATTTAAAATTTAAAGATTTTTCTGGTTTCAATCGTGTGCGAAACTATGAATGTTGCCGACGTTTCGTGAACATTGCAGTTCACTTCTTCAGGGCTGTTCTGAAGCTGAAGTTTCAGGTTATGTTCTTCTTATATATGTATTCTCTACGATGCCTGTGATTGGCCAAAGTGCCCCATGGTGGGGACTGCTTGAACTTGATTGGCCAATCAAGTATTTAAAAAAAAAAACCCGGGAGGACGGAAAGCCAAATCGGATTGGTATTATATCCATTGTCCCTATTGATGTTATTAGGGTGTTTCAAGATTTCGATTGCTTCTCTATGTTTTCTTGGAAATTTATTGTACGTTTTGGCAATGACGGTTGTTTTGTCAAATAAAATACTATGTCCTGTTTCGATATGATGCTCAGCTACTGCTGATTGTGTGACATGTTTTAGCCTAACCTTACTCTCATGTTCCTTTACACGTTGACTTACCGCCCTCCCGGTTTCTCCAATATAGACTTTACCACAAGAACAAGGGATTTGATATACTCCCGGATCACTGAAAGGTTCCTTTTTATCTTTAGGGTTGTTTAGAAGTTGCCCTATTTTTGCAGGTGGTTTAAATATAGTTTGTATGTTGTGTTTGTTGAGATTTCTTCCTATTTGTTCCGTGATACCTTGAATGTAGGGTAGGATGGTGGTTGTTTTTCTCTCTCTTTCTTTAGTAGGTTGTGTTGACTTATTTTCTTGAGTGTATTTTCTTATTGCTTTATTAGTTTGTTTGTTTGTGTAATCGTTTTGTATTAGGATTTGTTTAACGTTTTGTAATTCCTTTTGTAAGTTATCTTTATCTGTTATGGAGACAGCTCTGTATACAAGGGAATTGATGACCGATTGCTTTTGAGATGGGTGGTGGTGGGAGGAGGCATGCAGGTATCTGTTTGTATGCGTGGGTTTTCTGTAAACTTCATGTCCTAATGTGTTATCAGATCTTTTATAAACTAGTACGTCCAAGAAAGGTAATTTTCCGTTTTGTTCAATTTCCATAGTGAACTTGATATTAGGGTGTATTTGATTGATGAAATCGAAAAATTTGTTTAGTTCGTCTAGTCCGTGTCTCCAGATGACAAAAGTGTCGTCAACGTAACGGCACCAGAATTCCGGTTTAAGCTTGGATTTGTTAAAGATTTTAGTTTCTAAATTTTCTATAAAAATGTTGGCTATTACAGGTGAGATTGGAGATCCCATTGCTGCTCCTGAGGTTTGTTCGTAGAATTAGCTATTGAAAGAGAAATAGGTATTAGTGAGACAGTGCTCTATTAAAGGTGTGAGATTGAAGGGGAAGTTTGCAAATGATTTAATAATATCGATTGTATCAGAGATTGGTACTTTTGTAAAGAGAGATACTACGTCGAAACTTACTAGGATGTCTTGGGGTTGAATGTGAATTTGTTGTATTTTTCTGATGAAGTCAAAAGAGTTTTGGATGTGTGTGATAGAGTTTCCTGTGAAAGGCTTAAGTTTTTTGGCGAGAAAGCGTGCTAGGTTGTAAGTTGGAGAGTTTATTGCGCTGACGATCGGTCTGAGTGGGATGTTGTTTTTGTAAATTTTTGGAAGTCCGTAAAGTTTTGGAGAGATAGGATTAGTAGGTTTTAATTTAGATATTGTATCGCTGTCAAGATTTGAGTCTTTTAGGAAGCTTTGTGTTTTTCTGGTTATTGTTTTTGTGGGGTCTTTTTTAAGCTTTTTATATGTATCGTCAGTAAGAAGGTCCATGATTTTGTTGTTATAGTCTTCTTTATTCATAATTACTGTTGTGTTGCCTTTGTCTGCGGGTAATATTATGATGTCTTTATTCTGATTGAGTTCTTTAATAGGTGTTTTTTCTTGTTTTGTTAAGTTTGAGGAAGGAAGTTGGGCTTCGCGTAAAATGTTGGCTGTCCTACGTCGTATGTCATTTGCTTTTTTGGGTGGGAGGGTGTATATTGTGGATTCCAAATTACTGATGATTTCTTCTTTTGGGATTTTGGAGAGGGCGACTGCAAAATTATGTCCTTTAGATAAGGCTGAAATCATTTCGTTGCTGAGATGATGGTTAGAGATGTTTTTTACTGTATTAATTAATGGTGCGTACTTTACTGGAAGTGATTTGTCAAATTTTATTTTTTGTTTCTCAGTGCAAAAATCTTTAATCCGTTTGGATTGGTCAAATGATATGCGGTCCAATGTGGACCAAATGTCAAATCTGAGAGTGTTTAATAGAAAAAGATGAAGTTTTAATAGTTTTTTGGAGGTGGTATGCAAGTCAAATTTGGTATATTGTATCCTTTCTTTTAAGAGAAGCAAACTTGTTGTATGTAGAATTGATTTGGATTTAGATGTTCCCAAATGGTTTTTTTAACTGTAAGAATTTTGGGACGATGTTATTGTCCCTACACCGTTTTAAGAAAGCTAAAGATGTTAGTAGTTTAGCTTGAGAAGACCTGAGCTTACTAAAAGTGTTAGTTATAGTAAGGAAACTCTCCACGTAGAGTTCTTTAATAATAGATTTGATACTTTCACGATGATTCATTATAATAAATTTTTAAATTTAAAATTTAGAATTTAAAATTCAAAGATTTTTCGGGTTTCAATCGTGTGCGAAACTATGAATGTTGCCGACGTTTCGTGAACATTGCAGTTCACTTCTTCAGGGCTGACCTGAAACTGAAGTTTCAGGTTATGTTGTTCTTATATATGTATTCTCTACGATGCCTGTGATTGGCCAGAGTGCCCCATGGTGGGGACTGCTTGAACTTGATTGGCCAATCCAAATCAATTCTACATAAAACAAGTTTGCTTCTCTTAAAAGAAAGGATACAACATACCAAATTTGATTTGCATACCACCTCCAAAAAACTATTAAAACTTCATCTTTTTCTATCAAACACTCTCAGATTTGACATTTGGCCCACATTGGACCGCATATCATCTGACCGATCCAAACGGATTAAAGATTTTTGCACTGAGAAACAAAAAATAAAATTTGACAAATTACTTCCAGTAAAGCACGCACCATTAACTAATACAGTAAAAAACATCTCTAACCATCATCTCAGCAACGAAATGATTTCAGCCTTATCTAAAGGACATCATTTTGCAGTCGCCCCCTCCAAAATCCCAAAAGAAGAAATCATCAGTAATTTGGAATCCACAATATACACCCTCCGACCCGAAAAAGCAAATGACATACGACGTAGGACAGCCAACATTTTACGCGAAGCCCAACTTCCTTCCTCAAACTTAAAAAAACAAGAAAAAACAGCTATTAAAGAACTCAATCAGAATAAAGACATCATAATATTACCCGCAGACAAAGGCAACACAACAGTAATTATGAATAAAGAAGACTATAACAACAAAATCATGGACCTTCTTACTGACGATACATATAAAAAGCTTAAAAAAGACCCCACAAAAACAATAACCAGAAAAACACAAAGCCTCCTAAAAGACACAAATCTTGACAGCGATACAATATCTAAATTAAAACCTACTAATCCTATCTCTCCAAAACTTTACGGACTTCCAAAAATTCACAAAAACAACATCCCACTCAGACCGATCGTCAGCGCAATAAACTCTCCAACTTACAACCTAGCACGCTTTCTCGCCAAAAAACTTAAGCCTTTCACAGGAAACTCTATCACACACATCCAAAACTCTTTTGACTTCATCAGAAAAATACAACAAATTCACATTCAACCCCAAGACATCCTAGTAAGTTTCGACGTAGTATCTCTCTTTACAAAAGTACCAATCTCTGATACAATCGATATTATTAAATCATTTGCAAACTTCCCCTCCAATCTCACACCTTTAATAGAACACTGTCTCACTAATACCTATTTCTCTTTCAATAGCTAATTCTACGAACAAACCTCAGGAGCAGCAATGGGATCTCCAATCTCACCTGTAATAGCCAACATTTTTATAGAAAATTTAGAAACTAAAATCTTCAACAAATCCAAGCTTAAACCGGAATTCTGGTGCCGTTACGTTGACGACACTTTTGTCATCTGGAGACACGGACTAGACGAACTAAACAAATTTTTCGATTTCATCAATCAAATACACCCTAATATCAAGTTCACTATGGAAATTGAACAAAACGGAAAATTACCTTTCTTGGACGTACTAGTTTATAAAAGATCTGATAACACATTAGGACATGAAGTTTACAGAAAACCCACGCATACAAACAGATACCTGCATGCCTCCTCCCACACCACCCATCTCAAAAGCAATCGGTCATCAATTCCCTTGTATACAGAGCTGTCTCCATAACAGATAAAGATAACTTACAAAAGGAATTACAAAATGTTAAACAAATCCTAATACAAAACGATTACACAAACAAAAAAATTAATAAAGCAATAAGAAAATACACTCAAGAAAATAATTCAACACAACCTACTAAAGAAAGAGAGAGAAAAACAACCACCATCCTACCCTACATTCAAGGTATCACGGAACAAATAGGAAGAATTCTCAACAAACACAACATCCAAACTATATTTAAACCACCCGCAAAAATAGGACAACTTCTAAACAAACCTAAAGATAAAAAGGAACCTTTCAGTGATCCGGAAGTATATCAAATCCCTTGTTCTTGTGGTAAAGTCTATATCAGCAGTAGCTGAGCATCATGTCGAAACAGGACATAGTATTTCATTTGACAAAACAACCGTCATTGCCAAAACGTACAATAAATTTCCAAGAAAACATAGAGAAGCAATCGAAATCTTGAAACACCCTAATAACATCAATAGGGACAATGGATATAATACCAATGCGATTTGGCTTTCCGTCCTCCCGGGTTTTTTAAAAAAGACTTGATTGGCCAATCAAGTTCAAGCAGTCCCCACCATGGGGCACTCTGGCCAATCACAGGCATCGTAGAGAATACATATATAAGAACAACATAACCTGAAACTTCAGTTTCAGGTCAGCCCTGAAGAAGTGAACTGCAATGTTCACGAAACGTCGGCAACATTCATAGTTTCGCACACGATTGAACCCCGAAAAATCTTTAAATTTTAAATTCTAAATTTCAAATTTAAAAATTTATTATAATGAATCATCGTGAAAGTATCAAATCTATTCTTGCGCTCTCTCGTTATCAGTGCGTCCAAATGAGCCCAACTGAATTTTTTGAACTTCTTGCGCTCTTTCGTTATCAGTACGTGCAAGTGAGCACAATTGAATTTTTTAATGGGGCGATAAAGCCCATTCGATGTCTTTCGAATGAGCAAAAGAGGACTAAAAAATATTAACTAGGACTCAAGACCCGTAATGCGTAAGATTTACCCCCCCCCCCTGCCCTACCTCCTTGAGCGCTCTTGTTATTAGCTCTTGCAATTTAGCGCAATAGCATTTTTTGGACAATACGGCGCATTTGAAGATCTTTGTAACGACCCGAAGGAATTAGAGAATAATAATTAGGTTTCGAGATACGTAGAGCTAGTTATCAAAAACATTGATTATGACTGTAAGGACATTAAGACTGATTGTAATTGTTATTATAGTTAAATGACAAGAACAGGGTAAGATAATAAATTGACTTGGGTAAATCATACATATAAGGAAAACAGGATCCTACCTGGGGTAATTCAGTTGATAGAATTATGTACTGCCTCGTATTGACGCTTTGATTTCACAGACACTAAGAGAAAGTTTTAAACTTGCCAGTGAATTAATCGAATGTCAGAAATTAAATGGTTACGGGCAACGGCTGATTTGCATGCACCTAATTTCTGTAATCCTCTACGGTCAGGAGAGAGATTGATGAGATGATGAGAGATGATGATTGAGAGATGAGGTCCGCCTTCGATTCATCCATTCGATCGGTCGGTCTTTTCTTCGCTAGTGCTTATCATCCGCTGTTGATGAAGGGAGGGATTCCGAAAAACCAGCACATAAGAGGGAGCTAAAGGCAAGAATCGTCCCATCGATGCTTTCAGGGCCGGCTTTATTCTGATGACAAGGTGGAGAACGAAGGGCCCTTGCTTCTATCTGCAGATATGGATTGGACTCTTCGACACTCCCAATAAAAAGAGCGAAAACAAAAAGGCATAAAAAGCCAAGAAATTCGTGTTCGAAAACATAAACATTTGTAGAACTGCCTCGGTATATTCTCACCAGGAACGTACCTTGGATTTCAGATGATCAAAAAAAAAAAAAACCTCTATGCATTCAATCCATTATTGACAGAATTATCTATCCTGCCTTGGATGCCAGAAGGATAGATGATAAAAATCCATAAATTCATAGGTGCCGGAAATGCAGAGATCTAATAAAGGTGGAGGTGGAAGGGGAAGAAGGGATCAAAGAAGTTTTTAGGGCAGAAGCAAGGGGAATCAGGTTGTGAGTTGTCGGTGGAGAGGGTGCCTGAGTAGAAATGGTATTTTCGGAAAGGCGGTTCTGGGGAAGGGGAAGAAGGGATCAAAGAAGGTTTTAGGGCAGAAGCAAGGGGAATCAGGTTGTGGGTTGTCGGTGGAGAGGGTGCCTGAGTAGAAATGGTATTGGAGATCAGGGTGAGGGGAACATTCTGGGTCGCTGCGGTGTTAGAGGAAGGGGTGATGGCAAGAGTCTAGGTTTCGACGGTCTCAAATTTTTCCGGGAGGGTTTTGGGTCGCAAGGTTCTGGAGGTCTTCCGTTCCTTGAAGTAAGTATGTGCCTCGGTAGTCTTGCGGTTCGAGGGGCTTCTAGACACGAGATAAAATTATTCCATGGTCTCATGCAGGAGCATTTCATCCGTCGGCCTGTCTCTGACGATGGCGGTCGAGTTGACCACCGAAGTCACCTGCGCGGTCCGATGTGTCTCTAAAAGGGCCGGAAAGAAGCTAGGCCTCTTTTTCTTGATTTCTGCGATGAAGTCGGCATATTTGAGGAAATGGTAGAGGGGATTTGCTTGATTCTCCATCGGAGCGATCTAGGGATTGGGTCCTGAATTATTGAGGGGAAAACGAAGGGTTTGAGGTCTTCTATGTGAGATTTGCCTATAGACTTAACTGTAAGGTCAGAAAGTTCATAGTTCGGCGCCTATATTATCTATTTTTGACGAAAAAACATGAGATCGGGATAGAACCAAATCTCCTTCATTGAATATTATTTTCCTGCGTCTGTGATTATGATATTTAGATTGTTTTTCTAATGCATGGTCTAGGTTCTCAATCACCTAATCGCGCATAGATTGATTTTTCGTAATTCTATTTTTCCAAGAATCAAAGCCTCGAGTTTATATTTCAGATTCGCAATTGGATCGTTTCTAGAGAATTTGTGGGTTGAGGGTCTCTAATGAAATTTGAAAAAGCAGTGGTGGACTTGAGCAATGTATGGTGGGCTGTATTGTACGCAGATCGGAACTCGGAGAGATATTGGTCCCAAGTACCATGGTCCTTATCAATATATAAGACTATAATGGTTTTCAGGATTCTGTTAACCCTTTCTACAGAATTAGCTTGGGGATGATAGGGAGAGTTCGGTGGTATGGATGATGTTGAATTCCTGAGCTAGCTGATAAAGAGTATTGTTTACGAATTCGGTTCCATTATCAGTGAGAAGTACTTGGGTCATTCCCCAGCGATTATTAATATTTTCACAAAAGGTAGCCTCTATTTTCTGACCCGTAGCTACGCGTAGGGGTGTAGGTCTAGGGAGGGAACCTATAATATCTGCAACCACAACTATCCACGGTTCTCCTACAACGCGATGTCCCATTGAGCCTGCGGGTACTTGCTATTCTACTTTGTACATCTGACAGATTGTGCAACTATTTACATAATTTTTTATGTCTCTAAAATAACCAGGCCAATAATATGCGGAAACGCGTATATACGTTTTTTGTGTACCTAGGCCGCCAGATTGAGGTTCGTAATGAGTTTCGGATATCACAGATTCCTCTTCCCTATCATTGAATTCTAGTTTCCATTCTTTCAGGTCTTCAACAAAGTCACTAATAAGAGAGTTAGGCCGGTAGGTATATAGTTTTTTGTTGGAAATTTTCCAACAAGGAGGCATTTTAGAAAAATTGGATATGGCAAGGAATCGTCGAGAATACTGATATACCCAGGTATACCATGGGAGAATACCCATGGGTTTTGTCAGTTTGTGTAACCACCGGAGGTTCCTGTAGTCTGTGATCAATGTTCGACTAGCATACGAGATCACACGTTTTTAAGCATCAATGTTTTGTTTGAGAAGGGCTCCTAATCCGGTATTGCTTTCGTCTGTTTGTAATATAAAAGGGATCTCAAAATTAGGACAAGTCAGCATGGGTGCTTGGGATAAGCAGCGTTTGATTTTTTCGAAAGCAGATTGCTGGTTTTCTCCCCAAATGCAACGCGGCTTTTTCTTAAGTAACATTGACACGGGACTCGCTAAGGTTGCGTAATTTTCATCAAATCTACGGTACCTACTTGAGATTCCGCGAAATCTGCGAAGCAGTTTCACATTCCTAGGTGCGGAATATTTTAAAATTGGATCTGTTTTATCTGGATTACTTGAGAACAACCTAATTCACTCTCATCTTGATTAATTCCTAAACCGGCATCCTTTATTTTTATTCAAGACTTTAGAAAGCCATTCGGGGTGTTGTTCAAAGGTTTCTGTAACTATTATTACAACATTTAAATAAAAAAAGGTATGGGCTTTTGTGAAATCGAAGGACATCCTTTTAAATTGGAATAAACCATGTCCCGGTACAGTAAATGCTGTTTAATCGCGATTATCCTTATCGAGTGGAATTTTGATGGAAAACTTTGCATAAGTCTATCTTCGAAATATAAGTTGCACTTCGCAATTTGCCTAGAATACTTGTCATTTGTGACAAGAAATATGCGTCTTTTTGATAACTGCGTTGACTTTACGAAAATCTAGGCGGATCGGTAATTGCCTTCCTATTCCCTAGCCATAACTATTGGTGAAGACCAACCACTATTCGAATGTTCAATAACGTCGTTAGCCAACATTTCATCAGCTTCGGCAACTATAATTTTCATGATTTTAAGGGAAGTTAAGTGGTAACGTTGTCTTATAGGTGCATAGTTCCCTACATCTATGATGTATGATGATCTATGATCCATAATCTATGATTTTTAAGAAAGTAGTACACATGCGTGGATCTGTCATATCTCACTGGAGATTTAAAGATATGTATATTGATTTTCAAACTGGAATGCCTTTACTGGAAATTTTATCTTAATGACTACGAAATAACTGACATTACATCAGTTTATTATTAATGTTTTTCCAACAACTACTTGACTTCAGATCTTGAGAATGGCTCAAAGTCAAGCCCAAACGTTGATCATATTAAAATGTTGACACCGTAATTGAAATGTGTTTTTTTTATAAGACTGTGAAGACCAAAAAATTTGATTGCATGGATTCGGTTCGGGTAATTCTTGTTTTTAGAGAATCTTTAAGTTTGAAAGTCTCTTCCAAAGGACGTTCTCTGAATACACAACAATTTTTAAAAGTGTCTTTCCGGAATTCAAAAGATTGAATTTCTCTCTATTCAATTTAAAGTTTTATTTTCTGCCCTAGAAATCTACATTAATTCTGAATGTTTTCAAAAAGTCCAAGCCAATTGCAAAAAGGACAGGTACAGATTTGAGTACTCGAATGCCAATAGACTTTTCTTGATTCTTGAGTTTAACTGGAGCTATTATTTCTCAGGAAACTAATTTTATTGGACTGTTAGCCACCTGATCTCGACCTCTTCTATATACAGTTTCTAATTTCAAATCTTCTATTATTTTTAAGCCATCCGAACCTACGAGAGAACGCGAAGCGCCACTATCTATTACGGCTTTAATTCGTTTTCCTAGAATTTCAAATGTCAAAGACATCAAAGGTTGAGGGCCAGAAAGGGGTGTAGGTTGACAAGGGAGCTCAGAAAGGTTGAAAACAGAGATAGGGATTGGAGGACAAAGTTCGTCTCCAGAGATCTGGGTTTATCTGGTTTAGGATCTGCTGTTCTGTTTATGGATTTGAAAATTCAAATTCAAATTATGTTATCTGCACAATTTTTTTTAAGAAATGTGCAGTAAACACAATCAAAGCAACTCTTTTTTTGTACATTCAAGAAATTTTGTTTTTTCGTTATGGAGGACAATGACCGTTGCGCTATATGTGATCGCTTATTGAGAAAAGTGTCGCGGCGAAGAAAGACAATTGAAAATGTAGACGAAGAAACTTCGTACTCATCATTGCTTGGCAAGCGGGTAAATATAGGAGATTTTATTTGCGATAGATGCCGTAAAAGAGCTATGAAAGCTAGAACAGATATGTACTTTATTTTGGTCATAAATATCTTTTTTATAATGAAAGTGTACACTGCTAGAAAAATCTGTATTGAATTCAATACAAATGTATATGAAGTAATTGGCATATACGGTAGTGGAAATTTATTATGCATTAAAATATGAATACCTGTACACTTTATATTAAATATAATATACAGGTCGGTATGGCAGCGTGCTTGAGAACTCAAAGTGCTTTTATTTCTTCAAATCTTATCAAATATTCGCGATTGAAGTAATAATTTAGAATTTGTCGAATGAATTCCTTTTTATGATCAGAGTGCAACGTAGATTTGGAACTCTTTCCAAAATTTATCCTGAATGATAGAAATTTAATGTAAGTACAGTTGATTGTAGGTTAGGTCTGTCATTCATTTGCATAATTGAACTTTTCGACTTGAAATCCAATTTTGTTTTTGGTTAACTGGTAAAAGATATCGTTTTTTATTATTGATAATCAAAAATTACTGCTAATCAGGGGCCATTAGAGGTTCTTAACTCATTTTTTCTATGAAGTCCCCTCTTGATCGGTTCGTGAGGAACATATGTTACTAATCAGCGTTCGCTCATTTTATGAGAAAGAAGTGAAGGAAGCCCTCGTGGATAAACTAGGTCAAACAAATGTTTGAAAATTGAAATAATTTTTTTTCGTCCTTTATAGTTAACGCAATCCATCTAGGATTTTTCTGTAGTCTTGTCCTGACTATCCCCACAACATATATTTTCTTCGTTAAAATCGTATTGTTGACTATAACTTCTGAAAAATCCTTTCTGAGAGCTGGTACTTTGCGTAGATTATTTTCTTACTAGAAGACACTTAACCATGAAATACGAGCCCAATTAGAGCAGGGGCACTTTTCCCATGCTTATTCAGCTAGAGCCTTTCAATAATGCTTCCAGAAAATTTACGAAGTTTTTACATATCGTAAACAAAAATTTAAGTCAGATACGATTCAGAGGTCCCTTATTTGAGATTTGCCTTTTTGATCAACACTTTTCTCATCAATGTTTCGAAAATGAAGGTATTGAATTTCGGTACGTGTAGAATTATTTTCTCTTACATTACCATATTTGTACGTCATTCAGTGAAAATTGATATCGGCCGTAAGTGGAGATAATATATACAGGCTGGAATTTCCCAGCCTTTAGGAAAGTAGATAGGCAGGGGGAGTTCTAACGCAAGATTCCTGTTACCGACATGTTACCGACATGGTTCTGTTCCATGCTAAGAAGACCGTGGTTCATGTTAAATTTAGAAGGTTCGAGAACGCCCCGGGGGGGGGGGGGGATATTTAAATTGATAATTGAATGATGACGTAATATCCGCTGTTACATTTCAGAAGATGTGATAATTGCAATGGAATGTTGTTTTTCAAATTTAAGAATCATTTTTCTAAGAAGCGAGTTTGATTTTTCAATAACAAATTCCTTAGCGGCTCACCCTTTGATATTTGTCAACAAATTAATTGTTAACGTTATATATTTTTCATAGGATTGGGCAACAAACGTAAGTGTAACGTTGCTCAGTCTTCAATAAATACATTCCAGAAGTATAATGTGTCATTCATATGACGTCATCTCTTTGATATTTTTTTTAATAACAAACCCCTTGGCAGTATTGCCTTTATTGTTGCCGACAAACGAATGGTTTAAACATTTTATAAATACATCATAAGTATGGGAGCCTGTCTTTGATTTTTTAAATAACACGTTTGATGTAAACAGTTCTTGAAATTCCAATCTCAGGTTTCTATAGTTGGATGTAAAGAAGCGTGGAACAGCGGCACGAGTGTAACGTATGAGTATTGTAATCTGGCGTCGCGGTGTCTAGCCTGAACTCCAGATAAGAAACTGTCAACTATAGTCATCGACCGATCTTAGACTCCAGCTATAGTCTATACATTCATACTTATGGTTCTATGTATAATATACAATATATATGTATATATAACTCGGATTTTTAAATGAGTTCCTCAGTTGATATCAAACCTCCAAGCGAGTCGGCAGACAAATTGAAAGCAATATAATAATATACAGTTCAACGTGAGTTTAGTGTACAATTAGCTACTATTCAGTGTGTAGCATACAGTGGAAAAATTAACTGGAATATTTAGTGCAATCTATCTAGTATTTGGTGTTCGACTTTTCAACCTTGACAATTATTCAGTGAGCATATTTTTAAAAATATTTTGAAAATGAATTCAGAGCAGTGTAAGAGACTTATTAAAATGATGGATGAAGCGTATGAAATTTTGGAAGGAAATGCAACATTTGAAGAAATTGATTTTTGGATCCGAGGTGGAATCCAAAACATAAGGCTGTTGAATAAACTCCTAAGAAGAGGAAAAGACATTTCTTTGGGTCAAAAAAATAAAATTCAATCTCTAGTTGGGATTTTAAAAGCCAGAAATCGAAAATTCAAGAAGTTACGAAGAAGAGGAGCAGGGGTCAATGAAGCTGTGGACAAACAAAACATCAAGTGGGAAGACATGGAGACTGCCTTCAAGAGTCGCATTAGAACAGGTTTAATAATAAATTTAACACATAAGGATTTAAATAGCTTTTTAGATGATGCAAAGAAAATGATTATTGCAAGAATAAAAAATGCTCTTAAAATTATGGGGGGTTCAAAAGTCAACGTTACTTTAGCTGCTAAATTCAGTGCATTAGAAGAAGGTAGGGAAATAGAAGAAATAAAATTTTTTAACACCAAAAATGAAACTATTCTTGAGTTGACAGGTATTGGTGAATGGTTTGAGATTAAAGTAAGAGAGAAAATATTATTTAAAGTTGAAGAGTTTCAACAAACAAAGTCTAATTGGAAATTAAAAGAAATTATAAATTTAAATGTGAATTTCAATAAATATACACCACTTTCAGTTCCTGGTTTGTCAACTTACATACGATTACCAAAATTTGTAAGAGATAAAAGAGCAGTTATAAATGTAGAGAATACTGATGCTTTTTGTTTTCTCTGGTCGGTTATGGCAGCTCTGTACCCTGCTAAAAGAGATTCTAACCGTACTAGTTCTTATCCTCATTTCGATACTGAACTCAAATATGATGGAATACAATTTCCTATTAGTTTACATGATGTACCGAAATTTGAGAAATTAAATAATTTAAGTATAAATGTTTATAGTATAGAGTCTCATGAAAATAGTATGAAAGAAGAAATTGTTCCGCTGTATTTAAGTCAACTTGAATCAGACAAACCTACAATTCATCTCCTTATGATTGAAAATACAGACATTGATTTAACTGAGGGAGATGATGATATTTTGGAAAATAATCGAATTTATCACTTCGCATGGATTAAAAATCTATCACGATTGATAAAATCACAATGTATAAAGGCTCATTGTCGCACTTGGTTCTGTGATCGAAGTTTATGTCATTTTAAATTTGAAAAATCTTTGAATAATCATAAAGTTGACTGCGAAAATATGAATAAATGCAGGGTAATACTACCAACTGAAAAGAATAACATATTGAAATTTAAAAACTATAGATTTAAGGAAAAAGCCCCTGTGGCAATTTATGCTGATATAGAATGTTTATTAGAAAAAAATTCAGATGTACAGTCAACCAATTATCAAAAACATGTCCCAACAAGTGTAGCTTTTTATAAATATTGCAATGTTGATGATTCTCTTTCTGAACTTAAAGTTTATAGAGGAGAAGACTGTATACATTGGTTCATGAGAGAATTAAAACGTGTGTCTGAGGAAGTGTATTTGCTTCTAAAAAATATTATCCCAATGGAGCCTTTAACATTGCAGCAAGAGCATGAATTTAAAACGGCAAAAAAAATGTCACATTTGTGAAAAGCTTTTTGCGAATGATGACATAAAACATCGCGATCATGACCATTTTACAGGGAAATATCGCGGTCCAAGTCATGAAGCTTGTAATATTAACTATAAAGACTCGCATGTGATTCCTGTAGTTTTTCATAACTTATCAGGATATGATGCCCATTTTTTAATAAAAGACTTAGCTACAAGTTTTGAAGGTAGCGTTCAATTATTACCTATAAAAAAAGAGAAATATATATCTTTTACAAAACAAGTAGAAGGCACAAATGTAAAGCTTCGATTTATTGACTCTTTTAGATTTATGCCTAGTAGTCTTGAAAAATTGGCATCATATTTAAATAATGATGAGAAGAAAATTACGAGACAATATTGCGCAAATGATGATGAATTTAATTTATTAACAAGGAAAGGTGTTTTTCCTTATGATTATATTGATAGTTGGGCAAAACTGCAGGAAAAACAATAGCCAATAAAAGAGGCTTTTTATTCAAAATTAAACGATTCAAATATTTCAAACCAAGATTATCAACATGCTTGTAAAGTATGGAAAACTTTTAATTTAAAAACTATGGGTGAATACTCTGATCTTTATTTAAAAACTGATGTTTTACTTTTGGCCGATATTTTTCAAAATTTTAGAAAAACATGTTTTTCAACGTACACTTTAGATCCATTACACTATTACACAGCACCGGGACTAGCTTTTGATGCAATGTTAAAACATACAGGAATTGAACTCGATTTATTCACAGATGTTGAAATGTTGTTATTTATTGAAAAAGGTATCCGAGGTGGGGTTTCCCAATGCTCAAATAGATATGCAAAGGCAAATAATAGATTTATGGGATTAAATTTCAATCCAAATGACCCAGAGTCTTACATAATGTACTTTGATATTAATAACCAATATGGTGCGGCTATGAGCGAATATTTACCATACAAAGATTTTAAATGGTTTGAAAATTTTGATAATGAACCAAACTTTTTCAATATTCCTGACGATTCACCTTAAGGCTACATCTTAGAGGTAGATTTAGAATATCCAGAAGAGCTTCATGATGTACATAAAGACTTACCTTTATGCCCAGAACATTTCATACCTCCTATCTCAAAATGCACAATTTCAAAATTAGTACCAAAGCTACCAAAGAAAAAATATATAGTTCATTATAGAAATTTGAAAAAATATTTATCCTTGGGAATGAAGCTAACTAAAGTCCATAGAGTATTGCAATTTAAACAGAAACCATGGTTAAAAGATTACATTGATCTAAATACAGACTGTAGGAAAAAATCAGTAAATGAGTTTGAGAAAAACTTTTATAAATTAATGAATAATTCAGTTTTTGGTAAAACTATGGAGAATGTTAGAAAGCATAAAGATGTAAGGCTTGTAACCAAATGGGAGGGGCGGAATGTTGCGAAAAATTTAATCGCAAGACCAAATTTTCATAGCCTCACCATATTTGGTGAAGACATGGTAATCGTTGAAATGAATAAAACAAAAATTAATTTCAATAAACCAATTTATACCGGATTTACAGTTCTTGACATATCAAAAATAATAATTTATGATTTTCATTATAATTATATTCAAAACACATTTGGTAACAATGCAAAATTACTGTATACAGACACAGACAGCCTAATATATCAACTCACAGTTCCCAACGTCTACGATTATATTAAAAAAGATTCGCACAAATTCGATACATCAGACTATTCACCAAATAATGTCTACGGTATACGTCTTCTAAACAAAAAAGTATTGGGTTTGATGAAGGATGAAAATAATGGAAAAATAATTACTGAATTTATTGGTTTGCGATCCAAATTATATGCCTATAAAGTTTTAGGTGACGATGGGGGGAAAAAAGCAAAAGGGGTTAAAAAGTCAACTTTAAGAACAATAACATTCGATGATTATAAGCAGACTCTAGTTTCTTGCCAAAACCTGGTTCGGACGCAACATTTAATCCGAAGTCGAAAGCATGAGGTACACTCAATTAAACAAGATAAGATTGCTCTCAGCTGGCATGATGATAAGCGAGTGCTGATTCCTGGTTCGACAGATACTCTCCCATGGGGGTATAAAAATAGAGCGCCTGAGCTCATGGATGTCGACAATGATGATAATAATGTACTGTTATTTTAAAATATATTTTTTATGCAAATGAATGAATGAATGCAGTTTGTAAACATGAGTGAATACTGTTATAAGGTATGAATGAATAATATGAACTCTTGACTGAACTATGAACTATTGTATTTATTACTGTAAAAAAAAAATTTTATATCAATTATGAAGAGAAAAAGTTCTATGTTTCAATAAATGGAAAGTTAAATAAATTTATTGTGTTATTTAATAACCTAAAAAACATTGAGATATATAAAATTATGAGTTATAAATAAAAAACAGCTTTTTATATCCAAATGTATGTAATTTTATTCATTTATGAAAAAAATACGTTTTTTAAACTTACATACTAACTTAAAACTAAGAAAAGTTGAAAAACACTTATTTCTTATACCTGATTCTTAATTATCTCGAGATAACCAATTTTTCAATAAAGTAACATTTTGAAGTGCACAGTAAAATTTTTTTGTGCTTGAATGATGTGGGCATACATTAGTAGATTACTCAGCGCATAAGATTTTCAATGAAGGACATTCCATATCATACATGTCAATAATTTGCGTTGATTTCTGAGTAACAAACATTTTAAACAAATTTTTCTTTTCCAAGCCTTTCACATAAATTTTACTAGCATCTTTAAAAATTGTTTCCAAGATTTCTTTCACAAACGTATAAGGTACATCGCCAGTATTCCACGGTAGGCCATGAAAATTATATTCCAACCATCGATTCATACATCTATACTTTGATGGGATGCAGCTCCATTCGCAAGGAGGTTGAAACAAAACAGAAAAAGGTACAGCATCATCATTGATTAAAACTATAGCTAATTCTTTCAATATAAATTCATTAACTGGACACCTAAAAGCCTGCACATCCACCACTTATTCCATCTCGTAAGCAACTAAACTGATTCAATCTGCTTACAATATTTTTATATCAACTTTTTCACCGAACCGCTTATTGGTTTATATTCAATTACACGATCATGTAAGATGAGGCAATATGCTGATGTTTGGGTGGGAAAATTTTCACTACTTTCGAATTCCAAACGAACGTCAACAGGTCCATATTTCAATGATTCATTTTGTTTCGAACAATCAATAACAACTAGAGGCGCATACTCTATAAATTCTCCTTTCGACAACAATGGTTGTGGATTTTTGCCATAGTAATTAGCTTGAAAGTTTGTATACATTTCATAAAGTAGAGCATACTGATTTTTGCTAATATTGAGATTTAAATTACCATAAGGATAACTCTGATTATTCAAAAATAGTTTCACATTAGTTAGGTTGCAATGATCAAACTCACTAGAGTTTTTATTAGTATTATTTTTTCTGGTTGTTTGAAAACCTAATACAACAAATCTCGGTTTATCCAATTGCGTTGATGTTTTTACAGTCCAAACATGGTTTGAAGTCGTTGGAAGTAGAGGATATTCGTACAATTCCCAAGTACGAAAACTTATTGAAATAGATGGATCGTTCTCAATATATTTTAGCAGCTGAAATTTTCGCGAATCTGACAATCTAACGCTTGGTAAAAACCATTCTATCTTATTAATTTTAATTTTATACAGCTCATTGGGAGCTTTTTGCAAGATGGAATTTGCATCACTTTTTGATCTTGTCAAAATAAGTTCATGTTTATCATTAACAATGATTTTGTGATAATCTTCAGCAAAACCAAATATCATGCTAAGAGGTATGGATATATCAAAATAACCAATAGCATTAGTTAATGATTTTGCATCATTATTTATTTCAAGCCAACCAGTATTATCTGCGTAATGTGATTGTCCAGGATTTAAAGATATATAATTTTTCATAAGGCTAGTGAGACCAACATTTTTATTTCTATCAATTTCAATAGCATTGATTTCATATCTTGCTTCTTCAAACAAATGACAGATGGCGTTACAAACTAGAACTGTATTGTCCACTGGAGTTCTATCAGTCTTTACCAGTCTTCCCTGCACGTGAAGTGAGCTCTTGCTAGGTAGAAGACAATGATCTTGATTTTGCACAGAAATTCGAATTTCATCACTGTTATTGAAGGTGGATGAGGCATATGGCTGATGTGCATGTACTTCACAATGAGCGATAGATTCATCAAAAATTATGGGAGTTTCAATGCTTAAAATTTCCTCTTCCATGACAAACAATTAAACGTCGATACACAAAAATACAGAGGCAAGCACAAAGAATCTTGAATCTTTTTATTCTCTTATTTTTGCGAGTGGTGTAACCTTGAGACCTGCCCTTGTCAGCAGCAGCACGTTTTGAGGTGTTAACCCTTTGACAGCTCGTTGTCGACTGGTGCGCTTGCGACATGGTAATAAAGTATTATAGCTGAAGCCAACCTTTTTATTGAAAACAATACCCATTATCGTAAAGACTTGATGTGTAGTCTGATTGTTATAATTTCTCCACGAAAATTAACCGAATGTCCGTCTTGATCAACTATACGGAGCGTTATATGATCTATTGTCTGCACGGCGACTGGTAAGTAAATGACATGAGACGGTACTTCCACTATCTTATATCCAGGTGGCACCACAGGAAAAAATTCATGAATAGTATGTACTTTCTGACCATTAATGTATGCACCGCACTGAAAAAAAAAAGTATCATATCAAGGCCAGTTTTCGGTACTGAAACAGTCCTCCAAAAATATAGTCTCGGGTGGCTCCATTCTAATGCCACTTTATTTTGATGCCACTAAACGACGTTTTAGTACTACTTTTTTGGATCAAAACAGGACTGAAGTGAGATCAAATTTCAATGACGTTACGTATCACATGGAAACGTCAAACGTCAGTGACGTTACGTAGCACATGGAAACGTCAAACGTCCGTGAACTGTCACTGTACTTCGTTCGGGTTGTTTCGATGGTTATATGGCTTTATGGCAAAAAGCTTTGATTCAGAAAAATTTTACGGTCAAAGCTAGCTAGTTGGTTCACACTAAGAATTTTTTGAAGGAAGACATTCTCCAGGATAAAATCCTGAAAGGACCCGATGGCGCTATTTTGAGAAAGGTAAGTGATTTGTATTTACTGTAAAACTGAAATCAAAATTAAAAAATAAAACAAAAGTCAATTCATTCTTCTTCAATAAACTGTATTTATTAGGTATTTTCACTCAGTACTCGTTTAAAAAAGTAACATTAATTTAAGATTTTGGTCGCATGAATTGTTAAAGAAGAAAAATTGAGGTTAGTATCATACATTTTCTAGCCTTCTAATTTAATCCTGAAATTAACGTCACTTTTTCTGTATTCTACTCAAATAAGACATTGACTAAATTTACTTGGCACATATTTTCTATTCCGAAAATTACTAAAAATATGAATAAATTGTGTTTGTTGTTGCACGTGCTGACGGG
>CAKNXH010001424.1:0-14598 GCA_932178445.1 Andricus quercusramuli
AATATTTTTTGTCGACTTCGCGCGATACTTCTTATCGCATACTGGTAATTTTTTTCGCGCATTGTTTAATCTATTTTCTATAAATCCAATCTTCGTTTTCTTATCATAATAATGCTCGCATCCATCTTTACTTCGCTTGTCTTTCAAACTGGGAAATTCTTCCACAATCCTTTTTGCCAAAGCCCATTTTGCTTCATCAGGTGGATAATGTGAATTCTGGAAATTAATCATTTCGGCAACCAAGATCCGAACAAATGCCTTTCTATCTACTTCTGTGAAGGTATTTGCTTCAATTTTTTTAATTATGTCCAAGCCCTGGACACTTTTTATTAAAATTTCTTTCAAAGACTGAAGTGTTGAGTACTGTGAGCATGATTTTGAAGTGGATGGTCCAAAAACATTTGGAGGATCAATATGAGAATTGGATTCTTGTATTAGATTCTCACTTTGGACAGCCATACCATCCTGTCTCACACTATTATCATCTATCACTTTCAAAATCCCAGTTTTCTGATCAACTTGCAGTTCCTAAAGTGAGAATAAATTAATAAGAGCTTGCAGAAATTGTACCATAATACAAAAATAAATTTGAACTTTAGACATAGGTGCTTATCATTATTGATATCACCGATAAATAACGAATTTAATAAACTAACTTACCATGAATTTAGATCTTTTATTTTGAATCAGGTTTAAAAGTTTCCTTCTTGGCCCAATTTTTAAGCCCATGTCTTTCAAATCGCCATCGGTTAAGGTAAAAAAAAACTGCACCATCAACTTCTTCATCTGTAAAAGAAATTCTTTAATTGCTTACATTTTCTTGCGAAAAAAAAAAAAAATTTTGTGGTCTCTAATGCATTATTTCTGGTCAAAATGTGAGAAATAAATCAAACTTTAAAAATCAAGAAAAGAAATTCGTTTAAAGTAAATCTGCGACAACTAATACATATTTTTCGAATGAAAGAAATGAAAAAGTATAGCTAGAATGTTAATCTCCCACTGGCTACAAAAAGTTTAATTATTATTTGACTGAACGTGAAAGAAAAATTCTACTTAAAATAAAAATTTGGAATTGGATTTTAAGTTGAGCTTATATGGTGGAGGTTAATTTCATTAACTTGAAAATTATTTAAGAAAATCTATAGAACATAAGACAGCTGAATTTTGAAGGTCCATATACTGTTTATGAGGTCAGAGAATAATATGACGAAGGCTGATGAACAATTCATCAGAGATTGTTTTTTTCCACGCAGAAAAACATCGATAGTGGGCAAGTTGTCCAGTGGAGACAAATTTTATGGGTCCAATTTCGTCATCACAATCGATACAGAAAGCATTTACTTCGTCATCTAAATGTAACGTTGAACAAATCATTGTTCTTAGAAATACTTTAGATTTTTGCACAATAATAATCTCGGAAATCTTCCCAAATAGCGGTAGATTGGTATCCTTGTCCGACTTTGCATCAAGGCAAACAAATAACCCTATCGCATATTTTGCGCCATTTACTTGGACTGATCTCGTCCTAAAAACAATATCCGTGTTTGAGTATCCTAAGCCTCGTAATTGTCTTTCGCTGTTTGTGAATTCAACTGGTATATTTTTGCCTCCCTGAGATTTAACAGTGTGAAGTTTCATGTCTCCAGCTCCCCACGTTGCACTTTCCACACTCTGACATATTCTAATAAGAGTTTTGGGGCAATTTTTGAAATTATTCACAACCTGAGCACGTTCTTTTATTGGACCATGCTTGCGTTCAAAACCCATGCACCAATTATGCAAAAGAGGTCCAGAGAATTCAATGCAATCTGGATAATGCACCATGTGATGGACTTTGTTGATAAGGTTTTTATTTGGAAATAATTCTCTGAAGAGATTGATGAATTCCGTAATCAAAGCTCTGAGATACGGCATCAAACTGTTTGTCAGTTTGGGAGCGAAAACAATTTCCATTATGCGCAGAAGAAGAAGGACGAGGTGCATATGGTTGTCTCTTTCAGGAACTTTACCTGCCATCAAAAATGGAAATACCCTTAGTAGGCACCACATTTGCATAGCCTTTTGACTCAAAGAGTTCTCGTTGACTTTTCGAATATTGTTGTCCATGAAATTTGAAGATGGTTTATTTTTCTTCTCCATTAGACCATACTGAAAGGACGAAATAAAGGCATTTAAGTCATCTATAGTGAACAGATGTCGCACAAATATCAATTCATGTAAAACAGATTTTAGTGTCATGGGTCCTACTCCAAGAAGAACGTCGTGTGCTATGTCGAAAATTTTATTCTCAGCTATGTGAAAATATTTCGAAGCATTAAGCGGACAATCTCCATGAAGCCCTGTCTCCTTTTGAACATTTCGAATTTCCAAGTCAGTAGGACCAGCGTTTTCGAGTTGTTGAAGATGGCGAGCAAAAAGTCTTTTTGATCGTTCTTCTGCAGGTTCCACATTTCCCTGATGTAAATCTTGTCTTCTTATCATACACAATCTACAAAAACGATTTGCTGATGGGCCAAGTAGGCCAGACACTTCGTGAACGGCCAAACCATCTCCACAGAAGACTGAAATACTGGCTCGAAGTATAAATTCTTCGCCATCTAAAGTGATTTTTACTCCCTCTTCACTCTCTAATTTTTCTAAATCTTCTAGAAATCGTCGTAAAATACATTGGTGACCATATTTTTTAGCATCTACAGCATAATATATACATAAAACGTGAATACTGCCAAGTCGAGAATTTAGGTGTTCAGGTATATTATCCACTGTGTAATACCACACTCCGAGTTTATGTGGTCCTGTTTTAGATCCTAGCGCATTAACAATCTCTAAATCATCATTATAGAGTTTAATCCTTAAAGCCTGTTTAAATCTTTGAAAAAATGGATTCCGTTGAAAAGCTTCACCATCGATGAAAGATCCTAGAACACCCTCTTCTGACGGTTGTTCAGATAAAATTGCTCCTCTTATTTCTTTATTTCCTAAAACTTGAGATAGAACGTCTCTAATAGGAACATATTGGTAAGTTTCGTCGACTCTTCGTTGAATATATGTTCCGGTTTCTTTGTCAAAAACATCGTCTATTCGATAGCCTAAATGTTGTTCAATCGAATTAATATAGCCACAATGATTTACGATAGCGTCTATTTGTTGTTGAAAGGAGTTTAAATTTACGAATGGACTATCAAACTCAAATTTTTCCAGTAAATCTTTCCCTAGTCCATCGTCATAGATCAGGTCCTCACGATCAAGAAATTTTTTTACATGATATTTAAAATAATTTACAGTGTCAAAGAACATTTCTTCGACTTCATCAAGAACTACAGCCAACATAGCTCCAGTAACAGAACCTTTAGTTTGTGGTCGAGAAATCAATCGGACAACGGATAAGCGCATATCGAAATCTAGATATTCCTCATCGTTTGAATTCACGTAATCTCGTTCTTCGTCTGGATGTTCCTCATGTCGAGGTTCTTCATTCAAGGGTGCTTCGTTTATTTCATTTCTGGGATCATCCAGTGGCACGTTATGGACAACTCTTGCAACCTCAACTTGTTCTGCGTTATTTCGGTCACGACCAATATGATTGGTTTTTATGTGTCTCCGAAAAGAATTAAACAATGTGAATGGTCTCGTGCATCCTTCTTGGCTGCACTCAAACCCAGACGATCCATATCCTCTGTTACAAGTTAATCCATGTGTATATTTCAAATGATACATTAGTCCATCTAACCCGTTATCGACATACTGCTTGCACACAAAGCATAATAAGCGATCCATATATGGGAAGGAATAATGAAGAATGTAATAACGATAATAAAGATCCAAAATTAAGGTCAGTCCAGTTTTGTGGCAACCCTGATTGTATACAGTGGCGGAATGGCCTCAAGGCAAGTTAGGCCCGGGCCTAGGGCGGGCAGATATTAAGGGCGGTTAATTCTGGCAAAAAATTCACTGGACCAGGACACGTCGAAATTTTTCTTAAACCCCTAAAAAAAAAAAGTTCATCAAAAAAATAGGAAAGGGGCGGCCATGCAGCGTGCGGCCTAGAGCGGTTAAGATGCAAATCCGCCACTGATGGCATATTGTGATTTTTTTTATTTATTTTAACTGTGTGAGCATTAGGTGGGTCCAAAAAACGATTTTCGAGCTACAGGTCAAGTCCCCCCTCCCAAGTTTCCATTTCCGGGGAAAATGAATCCCTATTTTTTTTCGTAATTCGAATATTAACACGTGCCACCGGGCACTTCAAAATCCCATTTGATTAACATGGGGAAATTTTGGATTTTCGATAAATTGAACTCATACTTCAGGGTTTGATCGAAACTTATTGATAGAAAATTATGACTTTTATGATTTATTTAATAATGCGTCAAAGAAGATGTAAACCATGCATACTCAATTTGAAGGAAATTTGACAAGAAAACAATAATTAATTGTATAAACAATAACATAAAGTTTTTAGCAGAATTGATTACTCCTCGAAATCATTAAATATTATGTTTAATTCAGAAAATACGATTTAAAAAATATTGTTGGAAAATTAAGTGTTTAAACAAATTATATTTGTTTGAACAATTAAAAAATGTTTAGTATATTCTTTCTATACGCTATACAGTCAGAAAAATATTTATATGTATTTTATTTTTTTAAAGTTATCGAAAAAAGCTGCTTAAGCAAATGAAAATTGTTTAAACAAATAGAAATTTAATAAATATTAAAAGAAATATATCACAATTATATAATTATTTAACAAAAAGTAGCATAGGATACCAATTTGAGAAAAAACTGGACATCTCTGGGTCAATTTTCAGAAATGTTGAGAATAAACAATAAGTAATTGTTCAAATAATTACATTATGTTTTAAAAAAAAATTAATATTCCAAAAAATGACAAACTATTACATTTCAGTCAGAAAATGCGATTATTTTTTACATTTGTTGCGAATAAATAATTGTTTACAAAGTCATGGGAAATACTCAAATTGTCCATTGGTAATTATTTGTATGAAAAAGACGACGGAACTTGCTAAAAAGTAACAATAATACGTAAAAATGTAGTTTTTTTATTTTTGGGTCATAGATACTCCTCTTCAATCCCTAAAAAGTTTGGCACGTTTCGATCAAACCCTGAAGTATGAGTTCAATTTTTCGAAAATTCAAAATTTCCCCATGTTAATTAAATGGGATTTTGAAGTACCCGGTGGCACGTGTTAATATTCGAATATCGAAAAAAAATAGGGATTTATTTTCTCCGGAAATGGAAACTTTGGGGGGGGGGCTTGCCCTCTAGGGTAAAACAAATTATGCAATGCATTTTTAGACCACCCTAGTGAGCATACATTGAAATTGTACTGTACTATTGAATCAACAGTTTGAAAATTTAGAAAAACTTGAATAATATTTACCGATAAGCTTCTTAGCAGAATTTGCATCCAATAGAACGTCTTCGTTAATTTGCAACTCTGCTGCCAGTTCTTCGGCTGATAATTCCCCGTATTCCTCGTACATCTTTTTGAATTTGAATTCAAAATGCCTAAAATAAATTAAATTATAAATATAATAGTTTCTTTCATAACTATGAGTTAGAGAAACGTCGAGATCCAAATGATGAGTGCCTACAGACAGACAGACAGATGCAATTACTAATACAGTATTAAAACATTCTTTAGCTAAATAGAAAATACTAATAAATATGTATTTTACGGTAGAGTTATCGATTTTGCAATCGTCAAAACAACATACATACCATAACCTATAGACACAACTACCAAAAAGAGTGATTCTTTAACATACAATTTTTATGTAAAAAAGTTAACCCATATGTATATTAATATTGTATAAATATTCCCTACTAAAGTTGTAAATAAATGGTGTATTTCGCATTCAAATTGCTAAAAAAATGACTGAAAAACAATTTCATTTTCTGCACGAAGACTGGGCCAAACTGGCACGATTACTCGTACACAACAAAATTTGTAAAATATTTTAAGGAAACGAACACTCTTAGCGTCACGATTACTGCGAAATTTACATTAAATTAGCCAAATTTCTTTCATAAAATGAAATCATCATACACATGTAATAAAAGGACGTTATACTTTTTAGGTTATGAACCTTGATGCCTAAGGTACAGAAACAGAACGTAACGGAATAATATTATATTATTATGCTGCAAATACATATTATAAATGTTACACTCACCTGGTTACGCTAATCCAATTTTAAAGATTTATATCTTACTATATAACACTATATAACTGTCTTTTCTGAGAAACACGCTGAAACAACTCGAGATTTTTCGTTGATTCTATCCACCATTTTATTCCATAATTCCATTAAAAGTCGAAATCGCCCGAACTACTACGAATAGTACGAATGCGCCCGGTCTTGTTCCGCGCGAACATTTGAAATGCTAGAAATGCTGCATTATTAATTGAAATACCAAACGTTGTAAGTACTATTAAAGCTGAATTTTTTATTCGATGTAATATAAATATACATTTATAGCAATTATGCAATTGCAAAATACTTTACTTTGGACGAATTCAAATCCATATTGCAGCTTGGAAATATTACTAATTCATTAGCACTTTATTCACTAACGAATTAGTCAAAATTTTCACTAATTGTATTTAGTAAGAAAAAATTACTAATTCCTAACTAGTCTTTTAGTGAAAAGCTTAAATATCACTATTTCACTAGTCAAATGTTAAATTACTATTTCAATTAGTAAAAATTTCACTAATTCAGATTTAGAGAGTATACAAGCCTTTAAAGAAGCAGAAGAGGTCACTGTTCATTTCAATATGAATCCACAAATCATCATACTGTTTGTTCTTCTCTGCGAGGCGGCTTTCATAGCGCAAATTTCGGCTCAACCGCCGCCACCGATTTACTTTGGCAAGGCAGGAGACGGCAAAGGAAAAGTATATATTGGTTGCACATGTGTAAATGGTGCTGATTGTTGCAGCCGACACTGCAGTAAGTATACCATTCATTCTAAACATCTCTTGCATCATTTTTTAATTGCTCATACAATCTAATTTTAAAAAATTATACAAATATCTTTTCAAGGGAATTCCATATGGAAATTCTAACGAATTCCTACAATGAGAAAAAATGCTACATTCTCAGTAAATATATAGGGGTGGGTGCGGCTAAACCGGCACTTTCTCTTTTAGAGAAAAAGTACAAGCGAACTTGGTTTTCACAAAATGTGTGTCTGTTAGTCTGTAGAGTTTTATTTTGTGAGCACGATAACTTTCAAAAGCTGCTATAAGTCCTAGAGTTTTGTGGTGCAAAATGTTTTATTGGTGGCGCATATGAGCGCATTTGCGTCACCATTCAGTCCTGACAATACAATACTTTTACGAGAATCGATCGAATTTCTGCTGAACTTTTCTCTAAGTTGTAATATCTTCAGACTTATTATTCTTTTCAGTAATTTTTTTCTTACGGCAGATCTCACTTAATTTGTAGATGACCCCTTAGTGCACAGGCACCTGCATTCCCATATGAAATGTACGGAAATTATCGTATGATTTCCGTATGGAATTTTTATGTGGCACCTGCTCATGAAATTCTGCAACAGGCTTCCCGTAAAATTTTTTTACTTATGCCACTTTCAATGAAATAAGATGATATCATGATTTGATCATAGCTACGAATAAAAAATGTCATATTCACTCTGTTCCCTAACCAGGGATTTATAAAATTGTACGATTGAAAATCTAGAGCTCTTACTTTTAAAAAATTATTTCTGTTCTTTCTAATTATTCACATTATAATTTTTTAATAAATAACGGAATAAAGCAAGTATTTGGGTATTGGTATTAAATAATAAAACGTGCACAATTTTTGATTTCAGGTGGCGATCCATTATCATGCGGCGACAATAACGACAACAGTTGTTACATCCCAAGCAAATGCGATAATCAGTGTCCTGACGAAAAAAATCATAGATGTGGTGTGCCTCTACCCCCGAAGCATGTTTATACTATCAACGTCAATTTTCATTGTAAAAAAAATGGCACCCTTATATCAGCGCTAGATTCACACTTTGTTTTTTTTCTGTGTTTATGCAATATTCAACAAATAAATAATAATAAAACAAGTATAGCACAATCTACTTCTCTAGCATAAACCCCCGAAGTATGAGTTATTTTTTTAATGTGTTAAAAAAATATTGAGATTTAGGACTAACCTGGGAATTTTTGGCTCCACAACACGAGAGAACTGAAGATGAGGAAACTGAAGTTATTTATACCAAACGCTTAGTTTTTAACAAACCTAAAATTTTGCTATCTATGGGTGAAATAAATTGATTCCTCGCTTATGTTCTGACACCGCCTAATCAATCTTTTGGCTAAAATGGATTTATTACGTTTTCCAAATCAAATTTTCGCGCCGTAGTGAATGAAAAGATCAGTTTCAAGATAGCATCAACAGAAACCGCTTAAATCGTTTAAACCGCTTAAATCGTTTTGTGTAGGGTTTCAAATTCGCTCATATGCGCCATAAAAATTTTCTGAATTTCTCCAGAATTTCCCAAAATATAAAGGTCACAAAATTTTGCAAATTGATGACTAACAAAATGAAAAGTTTTTAATGGTCAGTGATAAAGTGACTTCCGCACATTCGCGCGCGTATAATAGAGTCATAAGCTTTTTTAAAATCGATAAATAGCTGATGCACTACTTCATTGAATTCCCATTCCTTCTCTAACAGTTGTCTAATTGTAAACATTTGATCGCTTGAAGATCGGTTTTGGCGGAATTCACACTGGTAGTCCCCAATGATTTCTTCGGCAAAAGGAGTTAGTCTACTTAGGATCACATTAGACAGGATCTATACAGCCCTATACAGGCGAATCATTCCACACATCCCTTGCGGGCAGTGTCATCGCTGCGGTGTCCGATGGGGCAGCAGGATTTTTCCCTTACAAGATGCCTTTGATGTAGGTCCCAGTTCTACTAGAACCTCGACGTGTCTCGTTTGCCTGACCGCCTTGATTTTTACACCAAGGGCGTCAGGTTTCACCTTCTTCTTGAGGTCCTTGAGGACCGTCGCTTGGAAGGACTCATCTCTACTGGACTCAGGGTGGGCTTCCTCTCTTGCTTCCTATCACGTAGAGTGGGAGCTGCCACGGGTTCCTCAGTCTGAGTGCAGCTTTCGTCTGTCTTCTTATTTGCCTTGTCCCTTCGGATCATGGCTCTCGTTCGGGCAGTTCGTCCAACGTTCTGGATCAAATCGCTATGAAGCCCTTCGGTTATCATAGAGTGATCGCGCAGTTCGTTAATGTGCCGGTCCGCTTGTTCCAGCCCATCCCTAATTGGCAGCCACATATTCCTCTCCGTGCTGCTAAAGTCCACCATTTCATTTATGATGCCTCGTAACTCTTCAAAGAAAGCATACGTCTCTGAGAGTTTGGAATCCATTTCTGCGATGTTCACCTTGTTCACCGATACTTCCATCTCCTCCGTCACGTCCAAAAGACCACCTAACTCCTCACAAACACTCCTCTCCAAGTATGTTTGGTCCCCCCCGAAATCCATGGGACCGGCACTGACCACCAGGGCTTTCACCAGATCGGAATCAGTGGGGAATTTTCTACTCCCTTGGGGTATGTCGTCTTTCACATACTCACCCCTGATTGGTTTGAATTCGGGGTTCTTTCCCCAGGCTGGCTTTTGTCCACCCCGGGTATTTGATTTTCCTGGTACCACCCATATCTGGGAGGCGTGCCCCTATCCGAAACCTGAGGAGGCGCCCGATGGGGGGCCAGCAACCCCGCACGGGCTTACTCTGGCAGTTGAGTTTACGTTTTTTGTAATGATGGTGATATGGAAGTTTCTTTTGAAAACAGGGCAAAAATTGTTTATTAGTTTTATTTTTGCAGTAAGAGTAACTCTTCGTATTAGTAGTATATAGCATTCTTTAAGACAAGCAATACGAATTATGAAAGATATTTAGATGAAAATCATTCACAATGATAATTCAGAGAAATTAAAATGGTCCATACCAGCGGCGATACCATTTTTCGAGTTCTTAATTATATCTCTAACCTCAGTGATACAGACTTTTCCAAATGGGTTTTTCAATGCATTATGTTCTATGTCGCAGTTTTCTGTTGCGCTATGTCTTCACCTATTAATAATTCTTTGAACGAGTCTTTCAAAGCACCTAATATCCTGTCTATATCATGTAGCATTTCACCTTTGATGTTTCTCATTCAGACAAACTCTGTACTTTTATTTTCCTTCAACTGTTTGAATAACAGTTTCGTGGTCCCTGCAAAGTCTTTTTGTATTTTCTTCTCTTCTTCTGTTCTTATCTTATTTTACTTTCCTTGACTAGTCGTTTAACTTCCCCCTTTTTTTGTCTGTGATTGATGTTGTGAAGGTCACCAGCCTTCCACAGCCCAGTGGAATGAGGGCCAAGGGTTTTCTCCGCAATCAGTCTACAAATTCAAATACATAAATTTCATTGTGCTTTATAAAACAATTTTTTTTTTCAATTTAATTTCCGCTATAGAATGAAGAATAATATAAAACATGAGAAACCCTGACTATCATGATAACCATTATACTGACCATTATACTGACCATTATACTGACCATTATACTGACCATTATACTGATCATTATACTGACCATTATACCGACCATTGTACTGACCATTACACTGACCATTATACTGACCATTATACTGACCATCAATAAAGTGAATGAAAGATACTTTTGATGGGTAAAGGAGTTTCTTTACCTTCAATTGTTTTTTTTTTTTTTTTTCTAATTAAGACTACAGGAACTATATTAAAATAGGTCACATCACCTACAAAAACATGAGGTATTTACAAGCGACTGCTTCTAAATGGAAAAACAAGAATCACTGACACACTTCCTCTATTTAACTTTACTTTATTCACGTAAAAAATAATCCCTTTGGAATGTAGGTCTTGAAATCAAAAGCCATTGCGTCATGCAATGATAAAATCAAAACTGAAAAATAATATTTTCAAAACGTTTATTTTTTCCACGTTGATAATTTACACGATGAAAAGTATCAGGTTAAAATCAAAAAATTATTTTCAGTTATTTTTTTATTTATTGTTGATTTGATTTTTAACAAGATTATATAAATAAAAATTCCCTAGGTTTCTGTAGAAAATTCGCAAAGACTTTTAATAATTTCAGATATCTAGAATCTTTTTTAACAATTCTGGAAACCTCTACAAATTTTTAATTATTTTCAAATATGTTTTCAAATCTTCTGAAGGTATTAAAAAAAAATGCGAATTTTTTCTCAAAGTTTTGAAAAATCTTTCGAAAATAAAAAAATTACCTTAAAAGCTTCCAGATATATTTCTGAGAATTTAAATGATCTTTTTGAATATTTTTAAATATTCTTACAAAATTTATTGAAAAGAAATTATTGGAATTTTCCCAAAATTGTTTTTAAAATATATCAGAACTAAAAAAATTCATTGAATTCTTCCAGATCCTTCTTTGACAATTTGAAAAATCTTTTTAAATCTTCCTTTGAAATAAGGAGAAATAATATTTAAAAATTTTCTAGAAATCTAAAAATGTTAATTCGCTTCAAGTCTTTCATAATGGATCAAAAAATACAAATTTTCAACAAACTGGGTAAATCTTTTTTAATTAAAAATTTAACAGCATGGGGAAAAAGTGAACTATTCTGTTAAAATTTTTTTCAATATCAATGCTCTATCTCTTGGCTTGAAAATTTAACTATTTTGTTGAAAATTAATTTTTTTGCTGGACATTTCTATTTTTCTGGTTGAAAATTCAGTTTTTGTACAGAAAATTCGTCTTCCAAATCACATCTTGTCTTTTAGAATAATCATCTTTTTTTGTTTCGTTTGTGAGTTAATTTCTTGTCCCAAATCTAAATTTTTGAGTTGAAAATTTAACTGTTCAATAGAAAATTAATATTATTGTCTCGGAAATTCATCAATTCAGTAGAAAAATCGATAAACTTACAAAAAATCCAACTGCTTGGTCAAAAGTCGAACTATTTTTGTGAAAAATAATTTTTTTTAGTTCAAGATTTACCAGTTTACTTAAAAATTGATGAAAAAATTGTCATAGTTTATATTTCAATGAAAAAAATGTATACGAAAAAAAGGTTTTTTAAAACCAAAAAGGCGAATTTTCAACGAATAAAGATTGTTCACTAAAAACGAAAATTCTACTCAAATTGTTAAACCTTCAAGCCAGAATACAAAATTTCTTCACAAAAATTGAATCAACAAACAAAAAATATGACTTCAGCAGAAAATTATTTTTCCACGAAACTGATGCATTTTTGTCCAACGAAAATGAAATTTTAAACCAAGAAAATTATTTTTTTTCTACCAAAAAGGGGGCATTTTAAAGAAAAAATATTCTTAAAAAATGGAAAAGTTACATTTTCAGTTAAAAAATTAATTTTAAACCCAGAAAAAAAGACTTTTCCACTAAACAGTTAAATTTTTAACCAAAGTTTAAAAGTTTAACTTTTACCACCAAAATATTAAATTTAACCAAAAAGTCAATTTTCTACAAAATAGCGGAATTTTCAACCAAGAGTATTACTTTTCAAAAAAATAGTTTTATTTGCAACGAAACAGTTGCATTTTTATCCAAGAAATATGTTATTTCTGATAAAGCAGATGAATTTTGAAATGAAAACAAATTTTCAAAGAAGAGTTGATTTTTCAACCGAACAATTGCATTTTTAATCAAGAAAGATGAAATATTTCTTTCAAAACAAATGAACTGAAGAAAAACGTTTTAAAAAATATTTGAATTTTCATCCAAATAAGATTCCAGACCAATTGGAAAATGTTAATTTCATCAATTTTATTTAACAGTTTTTGAAATCTGAAAATTATAAATAAAAAATATTTTGGACAATTTTGAAATCTTTCAACAATTAAAAAAAAATTACGTTAAAATCTTCCAGATATTTTTTATAACTGAAATAATCTTTTGACATCTTTTGAAAATTTCCAAAGTATTTATATAAAATTGTTTCAAATTATGAAAAAGCCTCTGCCTTTTTTCGAAGTCTTCAAAAATCTATATTTTGTTTTGAATTTCTTGCAATATTTTCTAATTTTTTAATAGTTTTCGAAAACTATAATAAAAAATTTGTCTTAGAATTCATGAAAAAATTTGAAATGATTTTTTATTCTGAAAAGTAATTTTGAGAGAACATTTAAAAACTTTTTGAAAGGTGACAACAGATTTCAAAAGATTACGAAAGATTTCTGAAATCTTCATAACAGATTCTGGAAAATATTAAAGCAATTTTGGTAACTTTTCAGAATTTTTAGAAAATTTTTGGAAAAATTTGAATAGTTTTAAAAAATATTTTGAAGTTTCAAAAGTTTTGGAAATAGTTGAAAAACTAATTTGAAATTTGAAAATATTTCGAAAATTTAGAACAAAGTGTAAATTTTGGGAAGATTTTGGACAAAAATTCGAAGCTTTTTAAGAAGTTTAAAAGGCTTCAAGAAAATAAAAAAAACGTCCTTACATTTCCTGGGAAAATTTAAACTGAATTTTCACTTTGAAAATCAATTTAAAGAGAAAATTGATGGCAATTTCAAAAGATTTCAAATTATTTTCTAAATTTTCGAAAAAAAATGGCAAAGATTTTCAAGCAAAATCTTTCCATTGGCAAGATTGAAAAATTTCATAAAAGAATTGAAAAAAAATTTCAAAAGGTTTCACGACAATAAAAAATATTTCGCATCATTCATGGGATAATTTAAACTGATTCTCTATTTAAAAAAAAAAAAATTTCAAGATAATATTCTTTTAAATCTTCAACATTGCAAAAGATTTCTAAAATTGTCAAAATAGAATTTGGAAGATTTGAAGGCAAATTTTTTTATTTTTTAGAATTTCAAGAAAAAATTTGGAAGAATTCGAAGAATTTTGAAAGATATTTGGAATGTTTGAAAGTTTTGAAATTGGTGAAAAAACAAGTTTAAGTTGGAAAAGATTTCCAAAAGTTTTAAACAAAATGTAAATTTTTGAAGATTTTGATCAAAAATGTTAAGTTTCCTAAGAAGTTTGAAAGGCTTCAAGAAAAAAAAAATTTCAATTCCTGTGAAAATTTAAACTGAATTTTTATTTTTGAATACGAAATATTTCTCATAATTCATGGGATAATTTTAACTGATTTTTCATTTTGAAAAATTAAATTTCAGATAATATTTGAAAATAATTTTAAATTTTTCAAAGATTTCCAAAATTGTCAAAACAGAATCTTGAAGATTTGATATATACATTATAAGATTTTGAAAGAACTCGAAAAATTTCAGAAGATATTTAGGAGGCTTGAAGGTTTTGTAAATGGTGCAAAAGTGATCTTATGTTTGGAAATATTTTCAAAAATTTTTAACAAAATGTAAATTGAAGATTTCCAAACAAAAAAAATCAAATCTTTCTAAGATGTTTGAGAGGTTTCAAGAAAATGAAAAAATTTCTTGAGATTCCATTATACCATTATACCATTATACTGACCATTATAATGACCATTACACTGACCATTATACTGACCATTATATTGAACATTATACTG
>CAKNXH010001424.1:20573-35887 GCA_932178445.1 Andricus quercusramuli
GAAAGATTTTGCTTGAAAATATTTGCAATTCTTTTTCGAAATTTCAGAAAATAATTTAAAATATTTTGAAATCATCGTCAATTTTCACTTTAAATTTATTTTCAAAATAAAAATTCAGCTTCAAATTTGTTTCACTGAACATTCAAAAATATACATTTTTTAAAACTTTTAAGATATTTGCAACTTTTGAAATAATTTGGAATATTTTTACAATTTCAAGAAACTAAAAATAAATCCTCACAACTCCTAGGAAAATTTAAACTGAATTTTTATTTTGAAAATAAATTTATAGTGAAAATTGACGACGATTTCAAAAGATTTTAAATTATTTGTTTAAAATTTTTGGAAATCGTTTTCAACTTAAAATAGTTTTTTTTACCATTTTCAAGACTTCTAAACATTCCAAATATCTTTTAAAATTCTTTCAATTCTTCTAAAATTTTTCTTGAAATCCTGAAATTTTAAAGATTTTTTCAAATATTATCTTAAAATTAATTCTTTTAAAATTTAAATCTTCGCTATTCTCTTTCAAAATTTTAGAAAATAATTTCATATCTTTTGAAATCGTCGTCAATTTTCACCTTAAAATAATTTTCAAAATAAAAGTTCAGTTTAAATTTTCCCAGGAATTGTGAGGATTTTTTTTTTTTTTAGTTCCTTGAAGCCTTTTAAACTTCTTAAAAAGCTTCGAAGTGGTTTTCGAAATCTTCCAATAATTAACATTTTGTTTAAAATTTTTTAAATATTTCCAAATTTCAAATTAATTTTTAAACTATTTTCAAAATTTTTGAACCTTCAAAATATGTTTTAAAATTCTTCGAATTCTCCCAAAATTTTCCTTGAAATTTGGATAACAAATATTATCTTGAAATTAATTTTTTTAAATAGAGAAACAATTTAAATTATGCCACGAATTATGAAAAAATTTCTTGAAGCCTTTTAAACTTCTTAAAAAGCTTCAAAATGGTTTACGAAATCTTCTCATAATTTACATTTTTTTTAGAATTGTTGAAATATTTCCAAATTTCAAATTAGTTTTGCAAATATTTCCAAAACTTTTGACCCATCCAAATACCTTTTAAAATTCTTCGAATTTTTCCAAAAATTTTCTAAAAGTTCAGAAAATTTACAAAAATTGCTTTAAAATTGTCCAGCATCTGCTATAAAGATTTTTGAAATCTGTTAAAATCAGTTGTCTTCTTTTAAAATTTTTCGAAATGTTCTCCCAAAATTACTTTTTCAGAATAAAGAATGAGTTCAAATTTTTCCATGAATTCTAAGAAAATTGTTTCATTATAGTGAATCCTCTCAAAATAGTTGAGAAAATTCAATTTTTTTTTACCGGATATTCAAAAATGAACATTTTTTTAAAACTTTTAAGATATTTTCAACATTTGGATTAATTTCAAATATTTAAAAAATTTCTAAATGTCTTAAACTTATTTGCATTTTTTTAACATCTTTGTAATCTTGCTAATTAAAAAATTTTGCTTAAAAATTCTTCCGCATTTTTTTCCCCCGAAATTTTAGAAAATAATTAAAAATCTTTTGAAATCATTGTTATTGCTCAAGACTCCTGATACTGATTTAACCTAATTTCAACCTGTTTCCCAAATGATGATTATCAAGATTTTTGGTATGTTTTGATAAGACTTATACAAACGACGGAAATCAGATGCATCCGGCGCGATTTTGAAAAACAGTGATTCAGTCATTTTTACCTCGACTAAAATTCGTGTCACGACTATTTTTTTCCGGTATTTTTTTTCCGGTACAACTTGTGATAATGGAAGGGGTATATGTATCTTGTTTACAAGTTCTGAAATATTTCTTTTTCATTGGTTCCATAAAGTCAAAAATATTACAGAAGGAATGGAGGGAGAAGAATTTAGCCAATCCTAAAGTTCTTCTTGTGGAGTGGGAAGTATAAAATTCAGATTCGATTCCCCCAGTCCCCAGATGCCCCCACCCAAAAAAAAACCTTCCACAGATTCATTCCTAACATCCCATATAAGCCGCGAACGAAGCAGAAGAGGCCAATGTTCATTCCAATATGGATTCTAAAATCATCAAACCGTTTATTCTTTTTTGCGCAGCTGCTTTCATAGTGCAAAATTTGGCTGACCCGCAAACAGACATTGTATTTGGCAAGGCAGGAGACAATCAGAAGCATGTATATAATAATTGTTCGTGCCTAACTGGGAATGATTGTATCACCGGTTACTGCGGTAAGTTGAACATTCATTCTAAACATCTCTCGCATCATTTTCTAATTGTTCATAATATCCAATTTTGAAAAATTATGCACAAATATTTTTAATGAAATTCCATTTGGAAATTCCAGGTTGCACATTAGGGTGGTAAAATCATCCATTGGAAATTTTTGTTTGAATTTTTATCGGGACACCCTCCAAATTTGTACGAATCCACCCAAAAATAAATCAATTTTTTTTTGTTTCAAAAAAATGATATTTACGGGTTTTTGGCAATTTTTACCTTTCTGTCCATTTTTCAACAAAAATTATTTTTCGAAAGGTATTTTTGTTTCAAGTAAATTATTTTTGCTTTTTTCTCAATTCTTAAAACAATTAATTCAGATAAAGAACACTATTTTACACAATTAATTATTCATTAATTAATCATACTATTCTTTATTATTGCCTCTTTTGTAAAATAGCTTTTTTTCTTTTTTTTTAAGTATTGGGAAAAAGAGCAAAAATAATTCACTCAAAACAACAATACCATTCGAAAAATCATTTTTTTTGTGGTTGACTTATTATTTATTCATAAATAAAAAGGCGATGCAAAGTGAAAGATGTTAGAAAAAACTGCCACTTTCTAGCAATCAGTTTCACATTTCGATTTTTTTTTCAATTAACATATGCATTATTATGCATTATTATTATGCATTATGCATTATTATGCATTATTATGCATTATGCATTATTATGCATTATTATGCATTATTATGCATTATTATGCATTATTATTATGCATTATTATGCATTATTCAATTATAATATTATTAATAATTATGATCAATTGTTTAAACAATCGCTATTGTTAATATTGATCACTTCCCTCTAATTGAAAATTGGACAACAAATGGAAAATTTGTGAAAAAACCACGTCTTTCTAACTACATTCTATGAGAAAATTGCTAAAAACAATAACGAATTGTTTAAACAATCCATTAAAATATCTAATTTTCAATATAATGTCATATTTTATGTATTAGAAAACAATTCGCAATAAAAAAACCGCAAAAAAATCATAATTAGCGCCAAAAACTCGCGAAACCCATTTTTTCAATTATGGGGTTTCTTTGGGACCCCATACAACAGACTTATGGGGGTGATTTTTGAAAAGTGATATTTTAAAATATAGTTCAAAATTTACCCGAACTGCAGAAAGTTCTTCTTTTTGCTCAAAAATTCAATAATTCGGTGGAAAATTGTTTTTTTTTTCATTTGAAAATTAGTTTCTTGGAATGAAAATGTAGAAATTCATTTTTGGTTCAAAGTTGATCTTTTTTATTCTGAAAATTCAACTATTTGGTTAAAAATTTATGTCATTTGTTAAAAATTTGGCCTTTTTGTAGAAAATTGATCTGCTTGCTTTAAAATTCGACAATTCGAATGCAATTTTTTTCTTCATTGACTAAAAAATCTTTTTTGGTTAAAAACTCAACTCTTGTTGAAAATTCGTGTTTTCGGATGAAAGATTCAACTTTGTCAAAAATTCATTGTATAAACTAGTTATCTGGTTTTTCTTTGGATAATCATTAACAAAGGTAAGAGAAATATAAAACCTTATTTTTTCTCCAGAATTATTTCTGTATATATGCAGAAATAATTCTTCGTTAATGAACCTTCGTTAACGATTATCCAAAGAAAAACCAGATGACCAGTTTACACTATATTCCACTGACATCTCGCACATGAATAATAAAATTGACATAAACTAGAAACAGTGATATTCGGGAAAAGCCTGATATGTTTATCAGCTGCGGCCATTAGCGAACATGCGCAAACGTCGAACGCGCAACATCCAACGCGGTGGACGACTCGAATCTCCCGAATCATAGGTGCAAGCTCCCCAACCATTGGGGCGCGCACCCCACCAGTTCGGCCGCTGCTGCTTCGGGTGAGCACCCCAATGGTTGGGGTGCTTGCACGACTCGTTGGTGCGAGCTCACCAATCCTTTGTGTGAAACAGAAAAAAAGAGAAACCATCCCAACTATTGGGGTGTAAACCCGAACCACTGGGGAATTCTTCGCTCAGTGTATAATTTTTTAACAAATAACTGAATAAATCACGTACTTGGGTATTAGTATTAAGTAATAAAACATGCACAATTTCTCATTTCAGGTGGCAATCCATTAGTATGCGCCGACAATCACCAATCAGACAACTGTGATATCCCAAGCGTTTGCGGTACTTACAAAGGTAGTAGGTGTCCGGACGCTGTTCACAACAGATGTGGTGTGCCTCTACCTCCCCCGAAGAAGAAACCTCCGAAATAAATTTGTTTGCACTAATTTCAAGATGGGGTTCCATCTCAATTGGCAGCATCTTTATACTATCAACGTTAATGTTTGTTATAAAAAAATGTTGCCTTTAAATCAGTGTTGAATTCGCACTTTGTTTTTTTTTCTGTGTTAGTGCAATATTCCACAAATAAATAATCAAACAAATATGGAACAATCTTCTTATTTCGAAATGTCCCATGTTGCAGTACATACATTTTAAGAATATCCTATAGATGAAAACTCGTAATTTCATGGAGAAAGATTTTCTGTTAGTACAGTAAGTCATAGGGTGACCTCTATATTTTAAAATCAGAACTAACAAAATTAAAAAGAAGATTTCTCATTTTATCGATCGCCGATAATTATTTCGTTTACCTATTTTCACTATTACTCTCAATGTAAGTAGTTGTTGAAGATAATAAATCTTTGGTTGCTATGACTGACTTTCTCAATACACGGCGTAAAATAAAGTGTATTTCAGTAATTTTTCTACATTTCTAATCCAGTCGCGGATTTTCTTCTTTGTCATATGATATGCGCGTTATATTTCGGCCGATCTACACTATATTCTAGTCTATTAGATTAGATGAATAACAAAATATTTTTATATTGTGAACTGATTAATTAATTATTAACTGATTCTATTAAACCTTACATTCTCTGGAGTGTGTTTAGAAAGTTATTGATAATTCAAATTGACCGAAATGAGAGTTCAAACATAATTTTTCAGATGTGCCTGATTTTGTGAAATGAGTATCTGAATTTAATTTCAAAAACTATATGTAAATATCTTTTATTTTTTCTGAAATTAGTATAAAATGTTATGGATAAATTAACTTTTTTGAAATGAATGTAAAAATTTGCAAGTCGTTAAATTTCCAACTGAGAATGATGAATTCTTAACCAATAGTTGAATTTTACAAAAAAAAATGGAGAAGAATGTTCAACAAAAAATAGAATAGTTAAACGTTAGGTTAAACAAATTAATTTTTAACGAAAAAAAAAACGATTTTCAATCAAGCAGTTCAATTTTCAACTAATGTGATGAATTTTCAACTGAAATGATGAATCTTCAACTGGAATAGTTGAATTTTATACCTTTTATAACTTTGCCTAAACTCAATTAAACTTTGAATAGGTATTTCGCATTCAGAAAAAATCAGCGCATTCATTGATATAAACATTTTGTGAATATATTCTACTATCGTTCAAAAATTAACGAAAATCTCAAATCCTCCTCAAAATTTGTCTCATGATAGGTACCTTTACCTTAAAGCATTTCTATGAATTCTCTCTTTCTTTCAATACTTTCACTATGTAAAATTTAAACATTATCCCAGTCAAACTCATGGTCAATATCAACAAACCTGTATGACTAGGAATAACACTCTTATAACAACGTCCTAAAATCTTGCAAATGATCTTGTAAACTACACCACCCTTTTCAAATTTATCTGAAGGATTTTTACCAAAAGTTATTATTGAATCCATTTGAAATGCTATACGGAAAATAGTATGAATATTAAATTTTTTCAACATGAATTGAATAGTTTCTGAAATTTGACCAAAAAAGGAAGAACAAAAGTATTCATTGATTTGTTGAATTCTAGTTGTGATTTGTTGCTCAACCAACTTTTTTGGGTAATGCTTCAGAAAAAGGATATCCCTAACAATATTAAAATTCTCTCTGTGAAATGAAATGTGGGACAAACCAAGAGCTCTGTCGACAAAGTTTTTGATTACTGCAAATTTGTTTTAAAAAGGATGAGCCGAAAAGAAATTTAAAATTTTACCTGAATATCTATTTTTCCTGTACCAATTGGTAATAATATTACCATCCTGACCCTTAATTACTTCTACGTCCAAAAAACTGAATTGACGATATTTGTCTATTTCGTGGGTAAATTGAAGATTTGGGTGAAAACTGTTAAAAGCATCAAAAACCGCCTGTAACTTTGCTAGAAGAACACACAACAAAGTGTCATCAACATACCGAAAGTAAAAGGGCAAAACAAAATCCAGCTTCTTGAAAGCAAAGACTTCCAAATCTTCCAAAAACATTTCTGCCAAAATCGGAGAAATGACTGAACCTATGGGAGTACCAAACTTTTGCCTATAAAAAGATCCATTAAATTTAAAATAAGTTGAATTCATACTGAAAACTATCCCTTCAATAAAATCTTTTTGAATTAATCGAGTACGTGTCCTTATATTGTCCCATCTATTCAAAATTGCTTTTTTTTTATTAATTAGAAGTTTTGAGTCGCATCGACTACTGTGGTCATTAGCGACTACATTAATTACATAATATCTTCTATTAGTTATACGTGTACATTAGATTCAAGATTGTCTTTGTCCTATTTCTTTTTGTAATGTTTAGAGAAATATAACAGAATGTACATCAAGATAGAAGAAAAAATTTTCACATATAAAAAGCAGAGAAGGAATAATATAAGTATGTTGACATTTGACACACATTTAGAGGAGGCACTGATAAATTAACACTCTAGATTAAATTTCGGATTCCAATATCATCTAGGAAGTTGAGCACATTGCTGAAGGTAACTGGATCAGTGAGCATTCGCTTGAGGTCGGTTCTGATTTTATGTTGATTCCGTTCAATTGTATGATTTGAGCATTCCGTCAATATGTGTTTAATGGTGAGATGTACTTCGCAGGTATCACATTTTTCTGGATCACTTTTTGTAATCAGGTAGGAATGTGTCAAATTTGTATGGCCAATTCTTAGTCGAGTGAGTGTCACTTGATCCTTTCGGTCCTCTAAGAGGATCTGATTTTTTTCAAATACGTCCTTTCTAATCAGGTGCAGTTTAGTGGTTATACTGTTCTTCCATTGCTCATTCCATAAGGAGTTGATAGCATTACATATCCATGTTTTAAGATCCTTGTAATATACAGGCACAAGAATTTCAGGCTCTGGAAATAAACAGGCAGATTTAGCTAGTGAGTCAGCGTTTTCATTTCCTTCAATACCCATGTGAGATGGAATCCAAATCAGAATAATTTCTTTTCCTCGATTTTTCAGGTTGTAGAAAGCCTCTTGTAATTCTTGTGTGATGTGATCAAAGTTAGTTATATTTGTAGCAGCCTCAATAGCAGACAAGGAATCACTGAGAATGATAAAACGGGAATCATTACTTCTGTCAATAAATTTCATGGCCTGTAAAAGAGCATAAGTTTCACATCTAAATATACTATAGAATTCAGGCAGTTTATACTGGAATTTTTCATTTGGTGTAACCACCGAGCAACCACATCCGAAGTTTGATTTAGATCCATCAGTATATATTTGAGTGTGATTTGGAAAGGAGCTGAGGATCTCAGTTAAGGCATTTTTGTACTTTTTAGAGTCAGTTTTGTTTTGGGAAGTTTACGAAGATCAGTAATAATGGTTGGTACTGGAAATTCCCAATAGGGAAAATTATGGAATCTTCTGCAAGCAATCTCTGGAAGTTCGAAGTTAATTTCCTGGAGGTATGTGTTCATTCGGACGTATAGAGGCTCCGGAGCTCTGGGATGTTTATTGTAGACGTCCTCATAGTTTCCGAGAAAAAGATTATTGTACACTGGATTGGAGGGAGTTGAGGCTATCGAAGTAGCATAGTTCAGACTTAGTTGCATTCTTCTGTACTCCAATGGGGATTCGCCTGCTTCGGATAGGATGCTATTCTCCGGACTTGAGAAAAAGGCTCCCATAGCAATTTTTATTCCAGCATTATGAATGGGAGAGATCATGTCTAAAGCGTTTGGATTAGCTGAATTATAGACTACAGAACCATAATCTAGTTTGGATCTAACAACGGCTTTGTAGGTATTGACCAATAATTTTTGATCAGCTCCCCAATTTCTTTTAGCGAGGGTTTTAATAATGTTAAGTCTTCTATTGCAGTCTGTTTTTAAGTGTTTGAGGTGGGGGACCCAGGCAAGCTTATTGTCAAAAAAAAGCCCTAGAATTCTTATTGTATCTACCACTTCCAGCTCATGATTTTCCAGATATAACGTGGGAGCCTGATCGTAGGATTTATGTCTAGAGAATAAGATGCACTGGGTTTTGTTTTTAGAAAATTTGAAACCAGTTTTTCCAGCCCACTCTTGAAGATTATTGAGACACCTCTGGATTAATTCTTGCGTAATAGGGAGATCTTTCCCACTACAGTAGAATGTGAGATCATCAGCGAAGGAATTTTTTTAATTGGTCGAGGAATACATTTGGTGACGTCATTGAAGGTTATTAAAAAGAGAGTGACACTGAGGACTGATCGTTGGGGCACTCCATTTTCAAGTTTTACTCTTTTGGATAAGTGACCATTTACTCGGACTTGGACGAATCTTTCCAGAAGAAAGTTCTTTATGATGATTAACATTGATCCGTCGACATCATTATCGAGTAGTATATGAAGGATTCTATTTTTCCAGACCATTTCGTAGCATTTCTCAATGTCTAGTGAAACTGCCAGAAGGTGTTGGCCATTGACAAATGCATCACGTATACTTGTTTCGAGATTTATTGAAGAGTCAAGAGTAGATCGGTGCTGTCTAAAAGCACTTTGGTGGATATCAAAAAATCTTTTGTTTTCTAAAAACCATCTAAGTCGTTTGTTGATCATTTTCTCCACAAGTTTACACATGTTACAAGTTAAGGCGATAGGTCGGTAGCTGCTAGCTTTTAATCGGTCTTTTCCTAGTTTATGGATTGGAGCGATAAGAGATTCTCTCCATCTCTCTGGGAAAACTGTGTAAATCCATATACAGTTGAACACATCAAGGAGGTTTTTTGTTTTCTTCAAATCTTGGGTCAGTGAAATCGTCATTTTCAAGTTTGAAGGCGAGAAAGTTTTCATCATAGTTTGCGTTGCTTGAATTAGATGCGTAATTGTCGGCCTGCTCGTCAGCAATTTCAGTAGAGTCAGACGAAATCGAACCATCCATTTTTTCCAGGGCTGTGATACGCATAGTGGTTCCATTTCCTTCGATTGCGTTCATCTTTTTCCAAGCCACGGAACTTGGAGTATTATATTCTAATGAGGAAGTGAATGTGATCCACGAACTTCTGCTGCTTAGTCTGTTTGTCTTCCTTGAGATGGCTCGCAATTTTTTCAGTTCAATCTTATTTTCAGTAGTTTTGTGCTTCTTATAGACGTTATAAGCATGTTTTTTTGTCTAATAGCTTCTTCAACTTCAGCGTTCCACCAAGGAATGATTTTCTGAATGATTCACGAGACGTTTTCGGTATAGATAGATCAGCAGCCTCGGTGATAGCGGCCACTAATTCAGTAACAATGTCGTCAATTTCGTCTTTATTTTCAGCCGAAGGAGTTTTTAACTGGTCGATTTTTGTATCAATTGTAGTTTGAAATAGTTCCCAATCAGCTTTTTTGAATTTCCATCTCGGAATATAATTATATAGAGTAGGGTTAGGGTTTTGTAGTTCCAATTTAATAGGAAAGTGATCACTATCATAAAGGTCCTCCAAAGCTTCCCAATTTAACCTGTGAGCTATACTTGCACTACAAAAAGATAGATCTATCGAACTAAAGGAGGCATTGGAAATATTGAAATGAGTAGGTTGACCATTGTTCAAAAGAATGATTTCAAGTTTATTCAAAAGTTTCTCAATTTTCTTTCCTCTTGTGTCGGTATTATTTGATCCCCAAAGTTGGTTGTTACTATTGGAGTCACCTAATAAGATGTATGGTTCTGGAAGTTGATTAATGAGATTCTTGAGCTCAAGAAGACAGAAATCATATCGATTTGGTATGTACACATTACAAACACATAGTTCACTAGGAGTTAGAATTGATACAGCTACAGCTTCCAAGTTGGTGTTGAGAGATATTTCCTTGTATTGTAAACATTTTTTGAGATAAATTGCAACACCTCCACTAGCAAAATTAATATTTAAACGGTTTTTAAAGACAGAGTGTATCCTCTGACGTTTGCACAAAAGGAATCTTTAAAATTTGTTTCTTGTAAACAAATTATGGAAGAGTTTGAGTTTTTGATAAGTAGCTGAAAATTTTCGCGGCGAGGGTAAAAGCCGTTTAGATTCCATTGAATAGTTTCCAGAGCCATTTATTAGGTTTAAGTAGAGAAACTTGTAATTATCGTTGTATTCAGACATTGATAGAGAATCATTTTCAGAGCAAGAACTGGGGAATCCTTTGAGAGATTTTTCTAGTAAATTTGTTATTTTAGTACTTCTGTACTTTGCAACTCGGTCCGCTAGTTTGGGATATAATTCTCTCATCATAGAGATGAGAGACTGAATATCATCGGTGTATTCTTTGGCAATAGTGGAAGGATTAGCAGCTCCCGTAGCCTTATCGAAGAAGCTTTTGTACTGTATGTAGTCGAGGGGATATTTTGAAGCAGATTTTTCTAAATTTGATCTAATTGGCTCCAATAGACTGTCAATGGTCTTTTCGTCCTCAAGGGGCGTGCTTTTGCTTTTCTTTAGCTTCTTTGATTTTGGTTGTTTAGCGAGTTTCCAATCATTTTCCTCATTTTTGGAAAGGTTTTTGTTTAGGTCTGCTGCATGTTCCTGAATGACCTGTTTGTCCGATATTGCAGAAGAGCTAGTATCAGAGAGAGCAGGGCGTTTGCTGCCTGTGTTTAGGGGTGTTGGAGGAAGTTCTGGAAAAGCTTCCAACTGATTGCTCACTACTGTGTCATGGTTAGGGGTATTATTTAGATCAATGAGTGGTGGCGTTGTCAGAGTAGAGTTGATAGTATTCAGTTTGGCAGATGCCTCATCCGGAACTTTTTTGCAATTTTTAGCAATATGGCCTGCTTGCTTACACATGAAACACGTTAGGTTATCATTCGATAGGTATATTCGATAATAGGTGTCCTCATAGTTAACTTGCAGGGAATCTGGAATTTTTGAGATACTATCAGGGTGTATGTATACCTGTCTTCGGAAACTAAGTATAATGGGCGAAACCAGCCTCAGATAAACCAGCTCTAACAAAGGATAATTGGGAGGTTGTTGTTATTCCAATATCTTGAAGTGCTGTTATTATGACAGTATGTGGAATAACAGGGAAGACATTTGATAGTATAAGTTTCTTGTGTTTAGTAATCAAAGGTCGAAGCTCTAAAGCGTATTCCCTAATGTTGACATGTGCGTGTTTATCTGTAAGTTCATCCGCTGCTTGTTTACTGGCAAGGAACATACATACTCGATCATTGGAAATTTTTGATGCAAATCTGATATTGGTTGATCCAACTAGTTTTCCTATTTCCGTTGTGTACTCTTTTAAAGAAATTTCCTGTTTCGATTCAATGACGATTGCTTGGTCCTTTTTGGGAAATGAATCTCGTTCTGTTGCGGCTGCATAGCTGTTCATGTTGTTTGCTGGTTCTTTTTCGTTCGAGCCTGTAGAGGTGGATTGACTTTGAGTGTTATCACTATTTTGGGTATCCATGATTTGAAGGGTGCATTAGATACACTCTTCCAGAGATTTTGACTCGCACTCGAAAATTACGAATTGCAGCACTCACCAGTAGAAAGCGACACACGCGTTCAATATAGGCACAGAGCACACTCGTAAACACATCCGACCACGACCGAGGTCGAGAGGGAACTCCGTTAAAAACGCTTGTTTAACTAATTCAAGGGGTATATTTGGGAACATTGCAACAACATCCAAAGAAATCATTACATGGTCATCAGGGACAGTTTTTTGAATAATACCTTTTTAAAAATTCCCAGCTATTTTCAATATTGTATTTAGAAGTTGTAATTGTGTCTTTAAGTATCAAATTAAAGTTTTGTTCTAAAAATTTCGTTGGAGTGTTAATAGTTGAAACAACAATTCTCAAAGGATAGCCCTCTTTATGAATCTTTCTCAAACCATAACATCTTGCATGAACTGTGTCGTTAGTATTTATATCAGTCCATCTTATATCCTTTCCCAAAAGATTTTTAGAAAATACGAATAAGTTTAAGACATTTCGAAAATTTTAAAATATTCAAAATTAATTTTGAATTTGTTAATATTTTAAAAGTTTAAAAAAATTTTCATTTTTGAATATTTGCAGAAAAAAATTTCGAACTTCTAAAAGATTTTGAAAGGATGATTCACTATAATAAAAAATTTTCTTGGAATTCATGAAAAAATTTGAAGTGATTTTTTATTTTGAAAAATTAATTTTGAGAGGATATTTAAAAACATTTTGAAAGGTCACAACAGATTTTAAAAGATTACGAAAGATTTCTAAAATCTTCATAACAGATTCTGGAAAATTTTAAAGCAATTTTGATCATTCTTCAGAATTTTTAGACAATTTTTGGAAAAATTTGAATAATTTAAAAAGATATTTAGAAGTTTCAACAGTTTTGGAAATAGTTGAAAAACTTAAATTAGTTTAAATAAGTTTAAAAGGCTTCAAGAAAATAAAAAAAACTTCCTTACATTTCCTGGGAAAATTTGAACCTGAATTTTTATTTTGAAAGATTTCTAAAATTGTCAAAATAGAATCTGGAAGATTTGAAGGCAAATTTTGTAATTTTTCAGAATTTCAAGAAAAGTTTTGGAAGAATTTGAAGAATTTTGAAAGATATTTGGAATGTTTGAAAGTTTGGAAATTGGTGAAAGAACGATTTTAAGTTGGAAAAGATTTCCAAAAGTTTTAAGCAAAATGTACATTTTTGAAGATTTTAAAAAAAATTTTGAAGCTTCTTAAGAAGTTTGAAAGGCTTCAAGAAAATACAAAAAAAATTTCAAAAATTTCTTGGGAAAATTTAAGCTGAATCTTTATTTTTTAATACGAAACATTTCTCATAATTCATGGGATAATTTGAACTGATTTTTCATTTTGAAAAATTAATTTTAAGATAATATTTAAACCTAATTTCAACTTTTTAGAAGATTTCCAAAATTGTCAAAACAGAATCTTGAAGATTTGAAGGCAAGTTTTTTAATTTTTCAAAATTTCAAAAAAAAATGTTGAAAGAACTCGAAGAATTTCAAAAGATATTTAGAAGGCATTCATGTTTTGAAAATGGTGCAAAAATGATCTTATGTTTGGAAATATTTGAGAATCGCCATACCAGAATCTGGAAAATTTATAGGCAATGTTTTTAATTTTGCAGAATTTTAAGAAAAATTTCAGAAGATTTAAAAGTTTTCGAAATGGTTAAAAAAATCATTTGAAATTTGAAACCAATTCAAAAAAATTGAAAAAAAATATATAAATTTTTGAAGATTTCAGAAAAATGTTGAAGCATTTTAAGAAGTTTGAAAGAAAAAGTGATTAAAACCATTCAGAAAATTTCTAATGTGGTTTTTTCATCATACAACACTTTACCAAATTATAGGAAACTTCGATTCAGCTTAAAAGATATTTAGAACTTGTGAAAGATTGAAAGAAATATAAAAATATTTTACAAATTTTTGGAAATCTTCCAGTTTTAAAATATTTTTGATATTTTCAAAACTTCTTAAATTCCTAAATATCCTTTAAACTGACTTCAATTATCCTTAAAATTGCCACAAAATATTCCACATTCTTTTTTGACACTTTTGGAAATCTTTTAAATTGTTTTGAAAATCTTAAAAATATTCTGTTGAAATTAATTTTTCAAAATAAAAATTCAATATTAATTTTACCTGGAATCTTAAGAAAATTTTTGTATTATTATCTTGACACCTTTCAAAATCCTTAAAAAGCTTCTGCACTTTTTGTTTGAAAATTTCAAAAAATCTACATTTTGTTTTCAATTTCCGGAAATCTTTTCAAGTTTTAAATTTACCTTGAAATTTATTCAAAATTCTAACAATCTTGAGAATATTTCATTCACAATCTTCAATAATCGACATTTCTTTAAATTTTTTTAAACCTTTCCAAATTTTTAAAAAACTTTGGCATGTATTTTTAATTGATTCGAATTTTTCAAACAATATGTAAAATTCTTTCAAAACCAAAAAAATTGCCTCAAAATCTTCCACATTGTTTTCAACAATTGAACAATTATTTATTATCTTGAATAATAATAATAATAATAAAAATAATAATAATAATAATAATAATAATTTTTTGGCGAGAAAATGCAACTGTTTTTTATTGAAAATTCAACTATTTTGATAAAGTAATCATTTTTTGGTTACTTTTATAATAATAATTATTATTAATATATATTAATATTAATAATACTATATATAATATATATTTTATCAATTACTTCTAGTCGATAATTATGATAAATTAATTATTTCTGCAGGTCTAAAAGGTACCCTTTAAAAGTTAGCTAGATGTTAAAAATGTTATAATTTCAAATATAATGTCTGAGTTGTTATTAAATAATAATATCGACAGTGAAAAAACTATTGTATTTTTTTTCAAATAAATGTTTAAGGTTATGAATTTCCTGAAAAAGAAAATTTGTATTTTTTCCTTCTTGAGTCTACAAACTCAAGTACATAAATTTTATTGTGCTTCATAACGCAATTTTTCAATTTTATTTCCGATATCAAATGAAAGATAATATAACAAATCAGAAATCCTGACCATGGTACTGACCATTATACTGTCCATTATACTGACCATTATATTGACCATTATACTGACCATCATACTGACCATTATACTGACCATCATACTGACCATTATACTGACCATTATACTAAACATTATACTGACCATTATATTGACCATTATACTAACCATCATACTGACCATTATACTAACCATTATACTGAACATTATACTGACCATTATACTGACCAGCATACTGACCATTATATTGATCATTATACT
>CAKNXH010001424.1:35897-50184 GCA_932178445.1 Andricus quercusramuli
GACTATTATACTGACCATTATACTAACCATTATACTGACCATTATACAGAAAATTACAATGACCATTATATTGACCATCATACTGACGATTATACTAACCATTATACTGACCATTATACTGAACATTACAATGGCTATTATACTGACCATTATACTGACCATTATACTAATCGTTATACTGACCATCATACTAAACATTATACTGAACATTACAATGACCATTGTACTGACCACTATACTGACCAGCATACTGACCATTATATTGACCATTATACTGACTATCATACTGACCATCATACTGACCATCATACTGACCATTAGACTGACCATTATATTGACCATTATACTGACCATCATACTGATCATTATACTGACCATTATACTGACCATTATACTGACCATTATACTGAACATTACAGTGACCATTATACTGACCATTATACTGACCATTATACTTACCCTCATACTGACCATCAATAATGTAAAAAAGAAATACTTTCGTTGGGTAAAGGAATTTGTTTACCTTTAATTGTTATTTTTTTTAATTGAGACTATAGGAACTATATGAAAATAGGTTACATCACCTTCAAAAGCATAAGGTATTTACAAGCGACTGCTTCTGAATGGAAAAACAAGAATCACTGTGTCACACTTCCTCTATTTAACTTTACTTTATTCACGTAAAAAAAATAATCCTTTTGGAATGTAGGTGTTGAAATTAAAAGCCATCTCGTCATGCAATGATAAAGTCAAAACTGAAAAATAATATTTTTAAAACGATTAATTTTTCCACGTTATTAATTTACACGAGAATAATTGTCAGGTTAATATCAAAAAATTATTTTCAGTATTTTTTTTATTTAATGTTGATTTCATTTTCTCACAAGATTATACAAATACAATTTCTCTTGTCTTCTCGAGAAAATTCAAAAAGATTTTTGATAATTTCAGATATGCCAAAAAAGCATCTAGCAAAATTCTAATGAAGTTTTTTTTTTACGGAATTTATAATATTTGAGAAAAAATACAGTTTAACCTCAGAGATATTTAGAAATAGTAGAAGTTTAAACTGACTATAATTATTCCTAAAATTTCCATTAAATCTTGCAGAAGTTTTTTAACAAATTTGGAAACCTACACAAATTTTAAATTATTTTCAACATTTTTTCAAAACTTCTAAAAGTATTTTAAAATAATGGGAAATTTTCCTAAAAGTTTTGAAAAATAATATAGTTTTTTAAAATGATTGGAATTTTTGCAAAAGTTTTTCGAAGATCTTTCAAAACTGAAAAAATTTCATTTGAATCCTCCAAATTCTTTTTGGACAATTGGAAAAATCTTTTTAAATATTCTTTTAAAATTAGGAAAAGCAATATTTAAAATTTTCCTGAAAAACGTAAAAAATTTCAGTTCTTTCGAAAATTTTCAAAATTGATCCAGAATGATTAATTTCTAAATAGTTGTATTTTCAACGTACAAAGATGGAATTTCTCTGAAGAGAAACGAATTTTCTACAAAACAGTTGAATTTTTTAACTAAAAAATATGAATTTTCAACAAAAAGCTTAATTTTTCAACGAACAGTTTTATTTTTATCTTTACAGAAGATTAGTTTCCGGCCAGAAACAGGATTACAGGATTTTATAATATTTTATGAACATGAAGAAGTTTAAACTACCTAAAATTACTCCTAAAATTTCCTTAGAATCTTCAAGATTCTTTTTTTTTTACAATTTTTTGAATATTTTTAAATTTTTAATTATTTCTGAAATTTTTTCATTAAGTCTAAACATCTTTCAAAATGATAAACATTTTTCCCAAAATGTTTGCGAAATCTTACAACAATAAACAATGGCCTTAGAATCTTCCAGAATTATTTGAATTTAAATAATCTTCTGAAATGTTTTGAAATCTTTTCAGATATTCTAATAAAATTGATTTTTCAAATAATTAACGATGAGGAAAAGAAAAGAAAGTGTTAATTATCTTGAAACTTTTCACAATTCTTAAGAAGCTTCTGCACTTGTTTCGAAATCTTCAAAAATCTAAATTTGTTCTATTTTCCAATAATCTTTCTAAATTTTTAATAATTTTGAAATTTTTTAAAAACTTCTATGCCTCTTTTCCAGATTATTTGAAATTCCCAACACTTTTTTAAAAATAATTTTAAACTGAAAAATGCCCTTAAAATCTCGCAGATCCTTTTTGGACAATTAATAAAATATTTTCAAATGTTTCGAAATCATTTGAAATATTCACTTGAATCTTAATAAAAAATCATTTGAAATTTTCCTAGAAACTTGGTTGATTTTTCAACCAAAAACGAAAGAAATGTAGCAAAATTATAATTTGCGGGAAAAATAATTTTTTAAGAAAAATTCCAGTAAGTTTAAAAAATATTCAGCACTTTCAAAAGTTTGGAAGCAGTTATTTTTTAAAAATCTTTCAGCCATGCAAAAATTACCTTAAAATCTTCCAGATATTTTTCTTGAGAATTTAAATAATCTTTCGAAATGTTTTGAAATCTTTTTAAATATCCTCCTAAAATTGATTTTTTTTATGTATATTTTGTTTACAATATTTCGAAATCTTTCCAAATTTGAAATCATTTTTTTAATGTTTCAAAAATTTCTATATATCTTCTTAAAATGATTGTATTTAAAAAAAAATGCATTAAGATATTTCAGAATCTTTCCAGAGAATTACAAAAATCTTTTCAAATCTTTTTTTGGAATTGATCGAAAAATACAAATTTCCAAAAAAATGGGTGAATCCTCCAAAAAAAAGATTAATTTTGAAACAGTTGTATTTTTAACATAGAAAGATAATTATCAGGTTGAAAATTCTTTTGAATACCAAAATTTATTGTTTTTTTGTTTTGAAAATTTATTTTTTTAACTGAAAATTTAACTTTTCCCCTTTTTGTCGGAAATTAATCTTTTTTGATAGATATTTAATCTTCTTGGCTCAAAGTTGAACTATTTTTTTGGAAATTCATCTATTTTGTTGAAAATTTGTATTTTATTTATTGGGAGAAAATTCATCTTTTGGATTGAAAATACAACTATTGCATTCAAAATTCATTTCTTCAGCTGAAGATTGCTTATTTTATTTAAAAATTAATTTCTTCCCTTTTAAATTTAACTATTTGGTCGAAAATTACCTTTTTTGAATAATAATTTTTAAATTTCTCTTTTCGTGTAAGTTTTGGTTTTCAAGAATCATCATTTCAATTTAAATAATGCAATGAAATTATTTAAAAATACTCCTAAAACCTTGAAAAATCTTTCGAAATATTTCTACAAATGTAAAAAAAAATCTGAAAGATTTAAGGGCAATTTTTTTTAATTTTCAAAGATTTCTCAAAATTTTCGGAATATCTCGAGTCAGTCTAAGAGATATTCATTTTGAAAACTTCTAAAAGTCCGAAATATCTTACAAATTTTAACGAATTTTCTCTAAAATTTTGCAAAATTCTGCAAGATAAAAAAATGTATACTTTTTTCTGTTTTAGTTAACCCACTATATCGTTGAAAATTAATCTTTGTTTGGGAAAAATTGATTTTCTTGATAAAAAATGTATCTATTTCCTTTAAAATTGATATTTTTGTGATAGAAAATCAAAGACGAAATAGTTTGATTTTTAACAAAAAAAGGAAAATTTTCAACCAAATAGTTGAATTTTTAATTAAAAAGATCAACTATTTTCAACCAAAAACGAAATAGTTGAATTGTCAGTGAAAAAAAATATTTTCATAAAAACTGATGAATTTCCAACTGAAATTATGAATCTTCAACTGAAATACTTAAATTTGCAAAAAGGTAAATTTTTAACTAAAAAGATAAATTAGAAAACTTTCAAAATTCTGAAAAAGCTTCTGCCTTTTTTCGAAGTATTCAAAAATCTATATTTTGTTTTCACTTTCTTGAAATATTTTTCTTTTTTTTTAATCTTCTTGATTCTTTTTTGAAAATGGAAAAAATCTTTTTGAAAATTCTTTCAAAATTAATTTTTTTTAATATTTGAAATTTGCTAGAAATCTTTTAAAAAATTTCATTCTCTTGAAAACTTTTTAAATTGATCAAAAATTATAAATTTTCAGTACCAAATTCATAAAAAATAAACAATTCAAATAACAATTTCTTTTTCAAGTTTATTTGTTTATTTGTTCTGAGGTTATATAAATATAATTTAACTACGATTCCTGAAAAAATTGAAAAGAACAAATTAACCAATAATAGCTAATTTTTCGAAAATCTCTCAAAGTTTAAAAATATTTGAAATCTCTTCAAAAATTCTGAAATTCCTAATTATCTTGTAAAATTACTGGAATTATTCCTAAAATTTTTAAAAATCTTTTAACCCTAAAAAATTTTCCTTGCAATCTTCTAAACTCTTTGTTTAAAATTTAAAAAATTTTTCGATTTGTTTAAAAATATTTTAAATCATTATTGTAATATTAATTTTCCTAAATAAAAAATCCTTATATTTTTCATGAAAAACACAATAAAATTTCAATTCTCTTGAAAACATTCAAAATTCACAAAAAGCTTTTTATGAATTTGAATTTTTTTTAAATCTTAAGTTTCACATTTAAATTAAATAAATAAATCTTCACTCAGAATTTATTTAAAATTTCATTTTCATAAATTTTATTTATTTCGTTTGTTTAATACTTCAAAACTAGAAAAAAATTCGGACAGCAAAATATTAAAAACATGATTATTCACCAATATTTGAAAAACACTAACAATTACATTTTTTTTCATTAATAATTTTCTAGGAAAAAATGAATACGATTGAGATTTTAATTTTAAAAATGTATGTAGTTTAAGATGGATGTATTTCAAACGAAATTATCTTCTTTATACATGGCATCAATGTCAATGCCAGATAATGCTATCTTGAAAAACACTTACAAGAAAGAAAAAAACATATTTTTCTGAAAATTTTTGTAGCGAAAATAAAAATAAAATAAAAATTAAATTAAAATAAAATAAAAATCTAAGAAACATGGGACAACTTTTTAAATTTTGAAGTATGTTAATCAATCTAAGGCAAACTCAATTATTTAAGGAAGATTTCAAAGTTTTAGAAGTTTTCAGCAGATTATAAAATAATTTAAATCTTGATGAGATAAAAAATTTTCTTCGAAATTTGTACATATATTTTGAAATTATAATAATAATTCGAAATTTTGATTTTTTTTTAAATCTTCAATTTATATTTTGTTTGCAATTTTTGGAAATCTTTCCAAACTTAAAGTCATTTTCTTACCATTTTCAAAACTTTTAGACCTTTAGAAATTTGAAAAAAAAAGTTCAATTCTTCGAGTTCTTCCAAAATTTCTCTTGAAATTCTCAAAAATTTAAAAATGTGCCTTCAAATCTTCAATATACTGTTTTGACAATTTCGGAAATCTTTTGAAATGTCAAAATTTTGTTGAAATATTATCTATCTATATATTATAGAGAAAACGAAGATGGCGTCGTGACTAAACATCGCTCGTGCACGCGCTCCCAGTATTTTTGTGCCAAAAAGCCCTGAAAACATCCAAAGTGAATATCGAAAGTGGCCTGAGCATACACGGAAAAAAGTGTAATTTTGGATCAATAATAGAATCTCCAGATCGCGGAGAGTGCGAAACGTGTGAAAGATGTTCCTTGCGCGTGGCGTTACATAACCTTTCAGCAAGGGAATGTGGCATTCTGTTTATTGTTTTCGTGGGTGTTGGTTAATTTGTTTAGTGGTTTTACGCAAGGATTACTGTGGAGGGATTTTCCGCAATTGAATAAGTAGACAATTGGATTATCATGAAACGTTGATTTGGCAAGTTAAATTATCACAAAGGATAACTGGAAGTGGGACCCTATCCAAAAACATCGACCCACTCATAGATTCAATACAGCGTAACCTATATAGAACATACATAAGTGCGATTGAGGCAGGATGGCAAACAACAAAAACACAGGCAATCATTTGTCGAACGCTCCTTCCATCTGTAGTCGTGGACACTGCCGCAAACCCATTGAGCAAGATGAGGTGAAATGTACTGGATGTAACCTGAGTTACCACCATGATTGCGCTGAAAAACTAAGAAAACTTCCTGATGGGAAAATCGCAAGATGTTGTGGCGCTAGATCTGGATCGCCTGGGGGCGATGACAGAGACGAAACGGATTCTCAAGGTTCATCACAAAATAACTTCTCAATTTCCAATGAATCCGTGGGCGTGGGGGACATAAATCCAAAGGCCAACGATGTTATGGCTGCATTACTATTGGGATTTAAGGACGGTGTTATTAAATCGATGGGCCAAAAAATGGATAAAAGTATGGACGAAATGAACTCCGGAATCCTACAGATTAAAAACTCAGTCGATAAGGTTGCTGGTGAGGTTTCTGAGGTGCGTAGCAAAGTGAATATAATAAATGAAAATATGAACACGCTGACTTCAAGACTCAACAACGTAGAGGACAAAGTTAAACACATTGAAGAGAGCCAAACACAGAAAGAGGCACACATCGAAACCTTGACAGGTGCGTTAAATCGTATTGATTATCTAGAAGCAAAATCTTTGGAGTTGGAGAACAGTAACTCCGAAACACCAATCGCGGTCTCAAAAATTATAGCCGAAGGAGCGGAGCGAGAAAAAAGAAAAAAGAACTTAATCATTTTCAATCTTAAAGAAAAATTAGGGGAGGACAACAATCCCGATGACACTCTCGATCAAAGGGGTGCATTAGAATTTTTTGATTTTGCGTCCGCAGGCATATCTTCTGATGACATTGTTAAAATGTTTCGACTTGGTGAATTCTCACAGGCATTATTAAACCCGCGTCCATTCAAAATCATACTGCAGTCCAGCGAATCAGTCAATCGAGTGTTCAACGCAGTAGCGGCCAACAGGCTCAAAATTCAAGGCCACGAAAACTTCAAGATCACTCGAATTGCTCCCGACAAGACAAAAATGCAGCAGCTCGAATACCGAACAATCAAAGCACAACTGCAGCAGAGAATACAGAATGGAGAAACAGGTCTCCGTATTATTCATCGGCATGCAGTTCCAATGATCATCAAATCATCAAACGAGCTTCAAGCGTCAACAGACCCGTCAACAACGACAAAAATGCGTTAAACGATAAGTACACTTTTTCACTGTATTATCAAAATACTCGCGGTATTAATACAAAATCAAATCAAATACAATGTTTTTCCGATATTTTATGTTACGAATGTATAATACTAACTGAAACTTGGTTAAAAACAGAAGTTTCAACTAGCGAGATATTTCGCTCAGAAATATTTAATGTATACAGAAATGATAGGGTGAAAAAAAAGGAGGTGGGGTTCTGATTGCAGTAAATCAAAATTTGAAATCAATTGAAATTAACTTATCACAATTGCATAATTTAAATCTAAACATAAATATAGTAGGTGCTCAGATAAAAACAAATAACTATGATGTAAACATACTGGCTCTATATATACCCCCCGATTTGACGACTCAGCATATTAAATTATTTTTTGACTCTTTACAAGATATCAACCATTTAAATAACGCGAATCTCATTATTCTTGGGGATTTCAATATCCCTAATTACTTAAGCTACCAGAAGTGGGGGAAATATGATTTCAAGTCGATGATGCTTGAGGGATTTCAAGCCATGTTCGATGTGAAACAATATAACCATACAGAAAACGTTACAGGTAGATATTTGGACTTGGTGTTTTGAAATATGGCGAGCGAGGTGCTCCATGCACCAACGGTTTTAGTGTCGGAAGATGGCTACCATCCTGCTCTATGTATAAAATCGTACTTAAAATCAAATAACAATATATCAAATTATACCTGCCCATGCATAGGTATCAATAACATTATGAGACGAAATTTCAAAAAATGTGACGTACCCGGCTTATATGTTTACCTTGTAAATATAGATTGGTCTATCCTCAATGAGCAAACTAATGCTGACGAGGCTTGTAACCAGTTTTGTGCCAAATTAGAGCAAGCTCTTGATAGATTTGTACCGCGATTTTCTGATTCACGCCGGAGTATAAACACCTATCCACCAATAAAAGTACTCGGAGAAGTATTGAAACTCGACATTAAATCAGACTATCAGACGTATTTAGAAAATATCGAAAACAATATTAACAAAGACCCTAGCAGATTCTGGAGTTTTGTCAATAAAACGGGAGGGAATTACTCATTTCCAAACGAAATTGTCAGTGAAGGAGAGATAATTAAAGATAAAATCAATATAATTAAAGCTTTTGCGAAGTATTTCGCCAGTGTATATAATACAAGAAATCAAAAGAATAATCGCGAGATCGGGTGTAAATTGAATACATTCCATAATAACTGCATATTAGAACCTTACATCCTAACAACCGAGAAAGTAAAAAATGCAGCTTCAAACTTTAAAGCGAAGATGACCTCGGGAGTTGATAGAATACCCAGTTTTATTATTAAGGACTGCGCAAGTGCTCTAGCCGAACCTTTGCAAAAAATTTACAACCTAGCACTAATAACAGGTAAATTTCCCTCGAGGTGGAAATCAACCAAAGTTGTACCGGTATATAAAGCAGGTAATAAGTCTGATCTAACTAATTATTGACCAATATCTATCATATCAAACTTTGCGAAGGTCTTTGAAATGTCTGTGAAGGAAGATTTCCAAAGGTATATATCTCCAATAATTTCAGAATTTCAACACGGCTTCATGCCCAAGCGATCATGCATAACTAATTTAACTTGCTTCACAGAATTTATTTATTTGGCTATACAAAGAGAGAATCAAGTAGATGTAATTTTCGCAGACTTATCAAAGACATTTGACAAAATAGACCACGAGATTACCAAAAGAAAACTAGCTGCGCCATATTTACCGACAAACGTAGCAATCCTATTGTCAAACTATCTAGAGAATAGGGAACATAGAGTTCAACATGGTGGAACTGCATCAGATTCTTATACACCTTCATCTGGAGTACCTCAAGGGTCAACCCTAGGGTCTCCGATTTCCATTGTATACATTAACGATGTAGCTGAAAACATTAAATCGTTTATTCTGATCTTCGCCGACGACATTAAAATTTTTAGGATAATAATAAATTTAAAAGATGCTGAAATTCTTGAGAAAGATTTAGACATCATAGTCAAATGGTGCGAAGAGAACCGTTTAACAATCAATGCTAAGAAGTGCAATGTAATGTCTTTTCATAGAAGGGAGTCACTCATACGTTTTGAGTATAAAATTGGGGAAACAGCGTTGCCAAGGGTAAATAAATTGCGCGATCTAGGCATCTTATTCGACGATCGTTTATCCTTTATCGAGCATACTCGTTTCATTGCTGCCGCGGCAGCCAAAGCCTTAGGATTTGTAATCAGATCTTGCAAGAATTTTAAAAATCCGAATACTCTAACAACCCTGTTTAATACCTTTGTACGATCGCGACTTGAATACGCTGCGCAAGTTTGGAACCCGATGTTTAAAAAGTATGGGAATGAATTGGAAACAATCAAAAAAAGATTTTTAAAATATCTTTTTTCTAAAAATGAAGGCGTATATCCGACACGAGGTTCAGACTATCAAGAAATGTGCAAAAAATGTAACTACCTAACACTGGACGAACGTCGAGTATATGCCTGTTGTTACTTCTTATTCAAGCTTATTAGAAATCAGATAGACTCACCCTTCTTATTGGGCTGCCTCCAATTCAAAGTGCCTAGATAATCAACCAGACGAGATGTACCATTCTACATACCGTTACCAAATTCTTCTATAGGTTTCAATTCACCTATTTATGTAATGAGTAATCATCTAAACTTAATGCATCTAAGAGCTGAAAGCTTAATTAATATCATAAACATTGCCGAAAAGACATTCATGGACAACCTATTTCGATATATTTTAGACTCACGCTTTACACCATAAGTACATGACAGATATTGCGAAATATTTGTATCTTCAAATTATTAATTTTGATGTATTTCCATCGTTTTATCTTTACATCTTGGACATGACGAATACCGCTCAATATTGTATCTTCAGCTTCTCACTTATTGTATTTTGATTATTATATAGTGTACATCTCTTATATTTTATATCTTTCACGCGAGTTTTTCAATGTCAATAAACACACGACGACATCGGAACAATACCATTATATTTAAAAATCTAAAGTTAAAATGTATGTAACTATGTATATTTCTTGGTTGCCCACTCATGGTATAACCACGGGCATTTGAATGAATAAACAAACAAACAAGCAAATCTTAGAATTAATTTTTCAAAATAAAAAATCAGTTTAAATTATCCCATGAATTATGAGCAATATTTTTATTACAAAACAAAAATTCAGTTTAAATTTTCCCATTTCAAAATCTTCAAAAATGTAAATTTTGTTTGAAATTTTTGGAAATCTTTTTCAACTTAAAATCGTTTTTTCACCATTTTCAAAACTTTTAAACACTCCAAATATCTTTTAAAATTCTTCCAAAATTTTTCTTTAAATTTTGGAAAATTAAAAAACTTGCCTTCAAAGCTTCCAGACTGTATTTTGAAAATTATAGAAATCTTTTGAAATTTTAAAGATTTTTAAATATATTATCTTAAAATTAATTTTTTAAAATAGAGAATCAGTTTAAATTATCCCATGAATTATGGGAAATATTTTTTATTATCGTGAAAACTTTTAAAAATTGTTTCTAAATGTTTTATAACATTTTTTTATTTTGCTAATTGAAAGATTTTGCTCAAAAATCTTTGCTATTCTTTTTAGAAATTTTAGAAAATAATTCAAAATCTTTTGAAATCTTCATCAATCTTCTATTTGAATTTATTTTCAAAATAAAAATTCAGTTTAAATTTTCCTGGGAACTGTAAGAAATGTTTTCCATTTTCTTTAAGCCTTTTCAACTTTTTGAAAAGCTTCGATATTTTTTTTTAAATCTTCCCATAAATTACATTTTTTTTTTAATTTTTGGAAATCTTTTCCAACTTAAAATAGTTTTTTTTACCATTTTCATAACTTCTGAACATTGCAAATATCTCTTAAAATTCTTTCAATTCTTCTAAAATTCAATTTCAAATTCTCAAAAATTAAAAACTTGCCTTCAAATCTTCCATATTCTATTTTGAAAATTTCAGAAATCTTTTGAAATTTTAAAGATTTTTAAAAATATTATCTTAAAATTAATTTTTTAAAATAGAGAATCAGTTTAAATTATGCCACGATTTATGGGAAATATTTTTTATTATCGTGAAACCTTTTGAAAATTTTTCCCAAATTTTCTATAAAATGTCTTATCTTGCTGATCGAAAGGTTTTCCTTAAAAATCTTTGCCGTTTTTTTTCTCGAAATTTCGGAAAATAATTTCAAATCTTTCGAAAACGTCGTCAATTTTCTATTTGAATTTATTTTCAAAATAAAAATTCATTTTAAATTTTCTTAGGAATTGTAAGGAAGTTTTTCCATTTTCTTGAAGCCTTTTAGACTTTTTAAAAAGCTTCGAATTTTTTTTTAAATCTTCCGATAATTTACATTTTGTTAAATTTTTTTAAATATTTATAAGTGTTTTTTTTATCATAGTGAATCCTTTCAAAACCTTTAAGAAGCTTTTTTCACGGAATATTCAAAAATGTAAATTTCTTAAAACTTTTAAGATATTTTCAACTTTTGGATTAATGTTGAATTTTTTAAAAATTTCGAAATGTCAAACTTATTCGCATTTTTCTTCAATCTTTGTAATCTTACTAATTGAAAGATTTTGCTTAAAAAATCTTTCCCATTTTTTTTTTCGAAATTTTAGAAAATAATTCAAAATATTATGAAATCTTTGTCATGGCTCAAGACTCATGATGCTCATTTAACCTAATTTCAACCTGTTTTCCAAGTGATGATTATCAAGATTTTTGGTATGTTTTTATAAGACTTGTACAAACGACGGAAATCAGCTGCACAGCTGGCGCGATTTTGAAAAACAATGATTCAGTCATGTTTACCTTAACTAAAATTCTTGTCACGAAGTGAAAATAAACATTTTTTTAAACGATTAGAAACCTTATCAAATTTATGTCGAATAGCCTACAAGCTTACTTTTAACTTTGCAAAGAGTATACATTACATACGAAGTTAAAAAAAAAAAACATTAAAGAAATTCCCGCATTTTTTAACTCTACTAAAACTCGTGTCACGACTATTTTTTCCGGTATGAGGCATTAACTTGTGATAATGGAAGAGGTGATATAGCTCGCTTACAAGTCGTAAAATATTACTTTTTCATTGTTTTCATAAAGTTAAGAATTATACAGAAGGAATGGAGGGAGAGGAATTTAGCCAATCCTAAAGTTGTTCTAGTGGAGTGGGAAGTATAAAATTCAGATTCGATTCCCCCATTCCCCAGATGCCCCCACCCAAAAAAAACCTCCCACAGATTCATTCCTACCACCCTATGTAAGCCGTGAACGAAGCAGAAGAGGCCACTGTTAATTCCAATATGGATACTAAAATCATCAAACCGTTTATTCTTCTTTGCGTGGCTGCTTTCATAGTGCAAACTTTGGCTAAAGAAATAATAATAATTACATTTGGCAGCGCAGGAGACAATAAGAATGATGTATATAATGGTTGTACGTGTCTAACTGGTAATGATTGTTTCAGCGGTTACTGCGGTAAGTTTAGCATTTATTCTAAACATCTCTTGCATCATTTTCTAATTGTTCATAATATCCAATTTTTAAAAATTATGCAGAAATCTTTTTAAGGCCATGTGTCGAGTGGGTCCTTACATATAAGTAATTTCTTAATACATAAGCTTGCCTTTGTAAATAAGCGCGTGTACATGACCTGCAAGCTACACTGTTAGAAAAATCTGTACTAGATTTAGTATACATTTAATGGAAGCAAGAATGCACAATATGAAATTAAATTTAGTATACCAGCGTACAGTAAATTAATTATATGCATATACTGAATTTAGTATGCACGTACATGAAATTTAGTATACGCGTATACTAAATTCAGTATACATGTATACGGAATTCAGTATATGCATATACTAAATTTAGTATACGCGTCCCGTTTCGCGTGGATTCCATCTTCATCGCCTGTAAACATGATCAGATGAAACATGAAATCGAAGAACAAAGTTTTAATTTTCAAATAATCATATCGTTAAGCTAAACATACGTTGATAAATTGACTTTCAAAGAGAATACTTCGCAGATCCTCGCAGAAAGAAGATGAACCTTGTAGATAACTCAAACAAATGCAGCGGCATCGAATCTGCCACCGGTCACGTTGCCCGACTCGCGTAAATCGGAACGCGCTTGCGCATCTGAATATATTAAACACGTATATGAATTTCAGTATACAGTAACTATAAAATTCATATGCGTGAAAGAAACTTACTGTACACTTAATAAACCTAGTATACATATAACTTCATAAAAGAAATTCAGTATACGTAAGTATACTAAAATTACAAAGTGTAATGAATTTAGTAAACGTATATAGGAAATTTAATTTGCCCGTGTATACTAAAAATGCAAACATTTCTAACAGTGTATATCTATAAGGTAGAGATTTTGTATGAATTTGGTGAGAAAGGTTAATCCAGTGTGTCTATTGTCCTGGAAATCCTTGAAAACCTGGAAAAGTCCTTGAATTTTGATCATGGTTCTGAAATTTTTGTTCGTTTAAAGAAAAAATAGTTTTTTGAACCTTTTCTCTGCTGAAAATTTGTCTTTTTTAGTAGAAAATTAATCTTCTTGATTAAAAATTCATGCATTTTCCTGATAATGCAATACATTTGCGTGAATAGATCGAATTTCTGCATAACTTTTCTTTAGGTTGTATCTAATTCAATGAAGCAAGATGATATCATCATTTGATCATAGCAACGAATACAAAATTTCATACTCACTCTGTTCCCTAACCAGGGATTTATAAAATTATACGATTGAAAAATTAGAGCTCTTACTTTAACAGAATTATTTTAGCTCTTTTTCATTATTCACATTATAATTTTTCAATGAATCACTGAATAAAGCACGTATTTGGGTATTGTTGTTAAATAATAAAATATGCACAATATCTCATTTCAGGTGGCAGTCCATTCAAATGCAAAGACAATCACCAAGGAGACAAATTTAGAATCCCAGACGCTTGCGGGGGTAAATGTCCTGACGCCACTAGCAATAGATGTGGTGTGTTAGGAGGCCCGCCGACACTGAAACCGAAATCGAAACCGAAATCGAAACCGAAATCGAAACCGAAAT
>CAKNXH010001424.1:50194-68531 GCA_932178445.1 Andricus quercusramuli
GAAACCGAAATCGAAACCGAAATCGAAACCGAAATCGAAACCGAAATCAAAACCGAAATCGAAACCGAAACCGAAACCTCCGAAATAAATTTTGATGCACTAATTTTAAGATGGGGTTCCATCTCAATTGGCAGCATCTTTATACTATCAACGTTGATTTTTATTGTAAAAAAATGGTACCCTTATATCAGCGTTAGATTCGCACTTTGGTTTTTTTTTCTGTGTTAGTTCAATATTCCAGAAATAAATAATTTAAAAAAAATTGTACAATCTTCTTATTTTGAAGCGTCCCATGTTGCAGTGAACACATTTTAAGAATATACATTGTACAATATAAATCATATCTCTCGTACAAACTCCCGGGGGATGTCCAACGCGAGAGCAAAAGAGTCAAAATCTGTCAGTTCCTGATCCCCTCTCTTACCACCTTCGTTGGGACCATGTGACGAGCGCGGTGTGCAGAGGGATCGAGTCTCCTCGGCTGCTGGGCGGACGAAGCCGAACGGCCCCGAAAGACGCCGAAAGCGAACAGCTGCGTTAACATTGCGTGCTCGGCGCGAGTATAACGAAACGAGAAGAGGAGAACTCTCGGTAAGGCGCTCGGAGAAGGGGAAGAAACGGGAGAAAAGGAGAAGCGTCAGAAGCTCTCGTTGGCCGTAGGCGCTTCAATCATATTCACAAAAATTTTCAAAAGTTCACAAGAATTATTGACCATTAGTCAACTAGAAATGCGCTGGAAATAAAATGAGTGTTTGAAAAATATTTAGATTTTCGGCTAACCTGGCTATGATTGGCTCCACGATACGAGACGAATAAGGACGACAAAATTAAAGTAAGAAGAAAAAAAAAAAAAAAAAAAAAAAAAAAAAACGCTCACGATACCTATAATGAAACATGTCCCAATTACGAAACAGTCTGACAAATAATTCGATTTATAAATAATTTTGAAGTATATTTTTGAGTGCAAATTACTATATTAATAATTAAGAAAGATAAGCTCAATTTTCAACCAATGTGATGCATTTTCATTGAAAATGATGAATCTTCAACTGGAATAGTTGCATTCTATACCAAAAAGGTACAAAAAAATTCGCACCAAATATTTTAATTGAAAGAAAAAAAAAATTATCCAACAGTTAAACAGTCCTCTAAAAAAGATATATTAAAAAAAAAAATAGAATAGTTAAATTTTCTGTCGAAAAAAAGTAATTTCTGAAAAAAATGAATTTTTAACAAAATAGTTGAATTGTCAACCAAAGTGACCAATTTTCAAATAAAATGATGAATCTTCAACTAGAATAATTAAATTTCAAACCAAGCACATGAATTTTCAACTAAAAATAGAGAAGAATGTTCAACAAAAAAAAGAATATTTAAACGTTTAATTTAACAAATTAATTTTTAACGAAATAAAAAACAAATTTTCAATCGAACAGTTCAATTTTTAACCAATGTGATGAATTTTCATTTAAAATGATGAATCTTCAACTGGAATAGTTGGATTTCATACAAAAATGTACAAAAAAAATTTCACCAAATATTTTAATTAAAAAAAATTAGCAAAGAAACAGTTAAACGGTCTTCTAAAAAAGATACATTTTCAACCAAAAATAGCATAGTTAAATTTTCAGTAAAAAAAACTAATTTATAAAAACAATGATATTTTAACAAAATAGTTGAATTTTCAACCTAAGTGATCAAATTTCAAATAAAATTATGAATCTTCAATTGGAATTATTGAATTTTAAAACAAACACATAAATTTTCAATAAAGATAATGAGCCTTTACCTGAAATTTTCAACCAAAAACATGAATATTTAACCATGAATATTAATTTTCTACAAAAAAATACAAATGTTCGAAACAATTTATGATTTTGCAACCAACTTCTTAAATTTTCAACTGAAAATTATAAATTTTTAAGCAATAGTTGAATTTTACAAAAAATAAATAAATAAAGAAGAACGTTCAACAAAAAATAGAATATGTAAACGTTAAGTTGAACAAATTAATCTTCAACGAAATAAAAAACGGATTTTCAATCAAACAGTTCAATTTTCAACCAATGTTATGAATTTTTGACTAAAATGATGAATTTTCAACTGGAATAGATGAATTTCATAACAAAAAGGTACACAACATTTTCAATAATTATTTTATTAAAAAAAAAAGATCAATTATCAATCAAACAGTTAAACTGTCGTCCAAAAAAGATACATTTGTAACCAAAAATAGAATAGTTGAATTTTCTGTTCAAAAAACTGATTTCTAACAAAAAAAGCGAATTTTCAACAAAATAGTTAAATTTTCAACTGGAATAGATCAATTTTTAGTCAGGAAAATTGATTTTCAAAAAGGTCGTTAATTCTTCAATTAGAGATGATTTTTTAATTGAAATGATGAATCTTCAACTGGAATAGTTACATTTAATACCAAGAGGGTACAAAAACATGCGAACAAATATTTCAATTTTTAAATAAAAAAGATCAATTATCAATCAAACAGGTAAATTTCCTTCCAGAAAAGATACATTTGTAACCAAAAATAAAATAGTTGAATTTTCTGTTCAAAAAACTGATTTCTAACGAAAAAAGCGAATTTTCAACAAAATAGTTAAATTTTCAATTGGAATAGTTAGATTTTCAAGCAGAGATGAATTTTCAATTAAAGTGATGACTCTTCAACTGGGATGACTGAATTTTATACCAAAAAGTTACAAAATATTTTCACAAAATATTTCAATTTTTAAATAAAAGAAGATCAATTATCAATTAAATAGTTAAATTTTCTGTCTGGAAATACTAATTTCTAGCAAAAAAAAAACGGATTTTCAACAAAATAGTTGACTACTTGATAGAAAATTAACTTTTTTCTAATTCATAATGTCAGTTTGAAAATTCAAGTTTTTTAAAAAAACTTCATCTATTTTTTTGAAAATTCTTTTTTTTCATAGAAAACAAATCTTCTTTTTGAAAATTCATCTTTTTAGCTTTGGATTCAACTATTTTGTTGAAAGCTTGCCTTTTTTGGTTCAATTTAACTAAAAGAAAATTCATTATTTTGTTGAAAATTATTTTTTAAAACTGAAAATGTGACTATTCCATTTTTGGTTGAAAACTGATTTTTTTTAGTTGAAAACGTACCTTCTTTAATTGAAAATTCAACTTTTTTGGTAGAAATTTAAACTGCTTTGTCAAAAATTAATCTATTTATTTTACAAATTTAACTGGTAGAAATTTGTTGTTGTTGTTAAGAATATTTTTTTTCAAATATTCCATTTTTGGTTAAAAACTTTGTTTTGTTTAGAAATTCAACTATTTTGATAGAAAATTTAACATTTTGCTTCTGGGTGGAAAATTCAACTGTTTTGTAGAAAATATATTTTAGAAAATGTATTTTTCTTTAATTTCGTTTTTTCTGGTCCAAAATTAATCTTCCTTTTTTTCAGATATTTTTTACTGTGAATTCTTCTATTTTGTTAAAAAGTTGTATTTTCTGTTCAATCAAACTGTTGAAAAGATTTTGTTTTGTTAAAAATTAATTTTATAAACTGAAATTGTAATCATTCCATTTTTTGTTAGATTTTTTTTCATCAAATATATGATTAAAAATTGAAAAATTTATTTGAAGAATTAACTACTTTGTGAAAAATTAACTTTTTTCTGATTCACAGTGCCAGTTTGAAAATTCAAGTAACTATTTTGTTAGAATTTCGTCTTTTTCGGTTCATGTTAACTAGAAAAAAATTAATTTTGTTGTTGTAAATCAATTTTTTAATCTGCAAATGTGACTAATCCATTTTTTGGTTGAAAACTGATCATTTCTAATTGAAAATTCAACTATTTTGGTTAACAATTCAACTATTTTGTCAAAAATCAAACTATTCATTCAGGAAATTAACTACTTTGTAGAAGACCAATGTTTTTTGTGTAAAGTTCATGAAGTTTTTTTGAAAATCCGTCTTTTTGGGTGTAAAATAATCTTCCTTTTCTAAAAATTCACCTTATTGGCTGTGGGCCTAACTTTTTTGTTGAAAATTCATCTTTTTTAGTTTGGTTTTAATGGTAGAAATTGTTTAAAATGATTTTTTTAACTGAAGATATAACTATTCCATTTTTTATTAGAAGCCTTTTTTTGTTTGATAATTTAACTATTTGGTTATAAATTCGACTAATTTGGTAGAAAAATTGGCTATTTGCTGTTGGGTGAACATTGAACTGTTTTTTGGAAAATACATGTCTTTTTTTGAAAATTCGTCTTTTAGGGTCTAAAATTAATCCCCTTTATTGAAAAATCATTTGGGTTGCTTTTTTCAATTTAACTATTTGGTTCAAAATTAAACTATTTATTTATATTTATCGAAAACTGTTTTGTAGAAAACTCCTGTATTTTGTTGAAAATTGTAGTAATAATAATTTTCTTAAGGTTATTACAAATTTATTATTTTGAAAGAATATTAAAATGTATAAACGTCTTCTACGTATATGTGATTGAACAATAAAAATAATTAATAAGTTCATATTTATATGGGTTCCGAAAGCGAAAAAACAACATTAGTACAAGTGGAATCGCAAAACAAGGAAAAGGAGCAGGATAATCAAACTTATACTGTTCTATAATATGTGTACTTCGATATTTATATCATAATATGTTTTACTTAATTATAGAACTTCGCTCGTTTTTGAAACTCACTGTTACAGGCTTATAATTGTTCATTTTGTGATATCAATAATTACTTCGTTCTATTTTAAAAGATTCTAATACAAAAATTATAAGGAAAAAAAGATTAGAACTCATCAGCGAAAGGAATATAAAAGTGCACGGAAAACATATTAATTGACGAAAGATTAACAAAAGTTGAGTGAGTCGAGGACACTGTGACATTGTGTACATATTTCATAACATTTTGCATCTTCATTTAACAACAAATAGTAGTTTTCATTTTAAGTTCCATAAAACTTAGGATCTGTTGACGAATGGAAAAAACAAAATTATGTTGTATATTCATTTATTCAATATTAGATACACGTTGTTTTCAACGCTCAATAACAAATTGTTGAATGATCATGCAAAATAACGTGAAATATTGCGCACATGTCGCTATGTTTTCGTCACACTCTAGTCTTCTTAATCTTTCGTAAATAATTTTATTCTGTCCGGGAAGGTAGAACGTGGAGCATCAAAGTAGAAGCAAAAACTGGGCCCCTATTTTGACGCTTCAAGTGGAAGATTTGGAAATTTGTGCCCATTAGAGCGCCAAAGTAGGGGCAAAAATCGCATTGGAATAGCTTCTACTTTGAAACCTTAGCCTCTACAAATGACAGCGTGAAGAGCGTCAAAGTAGGGCCTATATTTTGACTCGGGAATGCACAATTTATTGAGATTAGTGAGTATGTTCGTGAGAATTGATCTATCAAGTGAAAGAGTGAAAATTTAAATATTGTAAGTACCCAGCCCACGGGAAGTTGTGCGTCGTTGTAGTATAACTGGGAGAAAAATAGCCATACAGAGTCGAGACGTCGAGCCATACGAGATCTATGGGTAGGGTATCATTCTATCAGAGATGACTCCTACATCCTACACACAAGTGGTACCAGTGGTACCAATGGTACCAAATGGTACCAATCGTGGCCAGGAAGACAACAACCTCCAAGCAAACAGTATGGTATTGGACATTGACATTGGTATTGGTATTGGTATTGGTATTGGTATCGGTATCGGTAAGGACCAAGGCGAATATGTCGACGCCAATAAAGGATCGATATCGATATAAATCGAGATCTACGGATGGGTTACATGACCGTACTTGTACGCAGAGCATCCAACATGAGCGCCGCTTATTGACAGGGTCGATTCATGGGTGGTCCCTCCTTTTCCTTTTTCTTCTACAATCTCTTCTTGCATATACAAATCCCATATTACTATGCACGTTTTCTTCCAAAAAAATCCACCACACACTTCAGGGTTACGAAAATGCTTCAGGCGAATTTAAAATCTTTCACGTAGGCGAGAATTCAGTTTTTTGATTATTTTAAGACGGAAGAATATCTTTCCAATGTAGGTATGTTCAATAATTCTTTTACTATGCACGTTTTCTTCAAAAATATCCACCACACACTTCAGGGTTACTGAAAATTTAAAGGTAATTAAAAGGGTTAAAAGGAACTCTATAAATAGTATGTAAACCTAATTTTCCTAACATTGATTTCAAAATCTTCGAAATTTTCCCAAAGTATGGAAGAACAACAGTGTTAAATGTATTATAATTATCTCTGTTTTTTATATTTCGATCATTATTTTTGTGTTTGATATAATTAATTCTGTTCTGCATGTTTTGCATGTTTTGCATGTTTTGCATGTTCTGCATGTTTTTCAATGAATTCAAAAAGGTAATGGTTAAGAAAAAGAATTTGTTTGCATAGTTCTATATTTTTCTCATGGAATATTGGATGTGATAATTTAAGGTGTCTATCAATCAAATTTTTGATAATTCCTATATCATTATGAATAGAGTTATTTAAGAGAAAACTAAGTGTTCTACCTGAACAAATCTTTTTTCTATGCCAGTCAGTTATAATATGTCTTTCGTCTGTTTCAATTGAAGTCAATAGAAAATTTAATTTTCCTCCAGTTTCAATTTCAACTGTAAATTGTAATCTTGGGTGTATACTACTGGAAGCATTAAGAAGAGTGTTGATATTATTTTTATGTACACTAAGTACTGAATTATCAACATATCTTGCATAAAAATCAATGTCAAAATTAATTTTTATTTATTTATCATATATTTATTATATATGTTTGTTCATTATATTTGGAAACATAGCTATTACATCAAAAGATACAGATACATGTTCTAACGGTATTATCACATTGCAAACAATATTTTTCACAGGTCCACCTATCACATCAATACCATTACCCCAAATTCGGTCTATATCATCAATATCCATTTTAAACAGACGAAACAATCAATTTCACAATTTTTTCAAAAAATTTTTAATTTTCTATGATTTTCTCATTATTTTTCTTATAAAAATTAAAAAAATTTGTTAACTCTCTGTATTTTTTTCTCTTTGAGGAAATTAATCCTACCAATTAAAAGTTCAACTATTGACTTAAAAATTCTTCTTTTTTGACCAAATTCAATTGTCTTTTAATTTTAAATAAATTCGTTTTTGTTTGAAATATTAACTGTTACATTTTTTTTAGAATTAATTTTTTGTAATTCAAAAACTTGGTTGGAAGTGGAATTAATTTTTCAAGAATGCATTTTTTTCAATTCATCACCGAAGTTGAACATTTTTTTTTTTAGTTGAAAATGTATAAAATGATATTTTCTTGAAAAATTGGCTTCTTCGGTCGAAAACTAACATTTATGGTAAAAAATTTAAATATTTTGTCAGATACTCATAATTTTTTATTTAAAATTTATCAATTCAGTTGAATATTCATTTCTTTGATTTAACACTTTTATTTTTGAAAATTAATTATTTTCACTGAAAATGTAAATATTCTATTTTTGCTTGAAAATTGATCTTTTTAATTAGAATTTTTTTATGTAAAGAATGGATCATGTTAATTGAAAATTCAAGTTCTTTGGTTGAAAATTCGTCTTTTTTATTTAAAATTGATTTACAGCCCAAAAATAAGCATTTTCTACCAAACTGATTGAAATTTCATATGAAAAAAGACGGGAAGGGAATTTCTGACCAAGAAAATCAATTTTGTAACAAAAATAAAATGGAAATTCATTTTTGGTCGGAACAAATCATAAAAAAAAGATTTTTCAAAAAAGTAGTTAAACTTTCTAAGCGAAGAAATTAATTGTTAACTAAAGTTATGAATCTTTAACAAAAAATTAATTTCTAACCCAATAGTTGAATTTTCAATCCAAAAGATGAATTTTCTATCAAAGGAAGACAATTTTTTAACAAAATAAATGAATTTGCAATGTTAGACCAAACATGGAATAGTTTAATTGTTAGTTGAAAAGACTCATTTACAACCATAAAAAATAAATTTTCAATAAAATGTTTCAATTGCTTTAAAAAAAATTAATTTTTAACAAAAATAATGAATCACCAACCAAGAAATTAATTCTTGACCCACAATGTCCTAGTTTAACTAAAATTTAATAAAATTAAAATTCAATTTGATTAAAATTTTTATTCAACAGATATTAGAAAAGATTGATAAATATTTATAAAGATTATAACGAATTAAAAAAAATCCAAAGTGGTTTCGATCATATAACGGGATTTTAAGAGATTTCAAAATATTTCAAAGTGGGAAGCACGCACTTTTACCCATAGCGCATAATGCACATAACGCAGTTTCATAATCATACATGCGGAAAAGTTGATTTATATTTAAGTTAATTGAACTAAAAATTACAATGAAGTAACAATCAACAATTGCAATTAAGTAACAATTAAGTTAACAATATTTAAGTTAAAAAAAAATTAGACTTGAAAGACTATTTATAAAAGTAAGTGATTTTCTGTTTAATAATTTCTTTGCATTTATGATTATGAAACTGCGTTATGCGCATTATGCGCTAGGGGTAAAAGTGCGTGCTTCCCACTTCAAATGTTGACGTGGTGCTTTGATTATGCATACATGACTGCAAGAAAATTTATATTCTTTTGAATGCGGCTTTTCGTTTAATTGGCTCAATAAAGTAACAGGGATTAGAAAAAATTCTGAATATTTTAAAAGATTATAACGAATTTAAAAAAATACAAAGTGGCTTCGATGATATAACGGGATTTAAAGAGATTTCAAAAGATTTCAAATTATATCCACGGATTCTAGAGGAATCTGTATGATTTAAAATGATTTAAAGGAATTTTAGATGATTTCTGAACATTGTAAAGACCGAATCCATTGATAAAAGTAAGTGATTTTTTGTTGAATAACTTCTTCGCGTGTATGATTATGAAACTGCGTTATGCGCATTATGCGCTAGGGGTAAAAGTGCGTGCTTCCCACTTGAAGTGTTGACGTGAGGTGCTTTGCTTATGCATACGATGTTGCAAAAAAAGTGATATGCTTTTGGATGCTGCTTTTTGCCTCCATATAAAAAAAAATCAAAATATTTATTACTGCGCAGTAAAAATGGTCAAAATTATTATTGTTTATAGCAGTTTTCTTTTAGAATGGAGATAGAAAGTCGCGGTTTTTTCAAAAAATGTTCACGTTTTGTCCAATTTTTAATTAGAGAGAGGTTAATGTTAACTAACAGAATTGTTTAAACCATTTATTATTATTGTTTTTAATATTATCTTCGAATAATGCTCAAAAGTGCGGTTTTTTTCTGAAATTTTCAACTCTTTGTTCACTTTTCACTTGGAGTGAGTTGAACATTTGTTCTCTAATTTTTAAATTTTTGAGTCAAATCAAATATTGTTGAAATCGCTATAATTAAAAAAATTCGAAGACTGTTTTTGTAAATTGCCGAGAGCTAAATTAAAACATTTTTATATTCCGTATTTTAGTCTTCACTAGGTACAAAGGACTCCCGCTGACCAGGCTCGGCGGCAGCAGTTCGACTGAGTGAGGGGAAGCCGCGTGGTGGGGGAACCGAACGCAGGTAGCCGGGGCGAAATTGAAATTGAAAAAGATTGACGTGAGTTTAGATTGACAAAAATATAAAATGGGGTATAAAATATAAAATGAGGGGGGGGGGGGGTAGTCTTAGGCACCTTTTCCCCAGAATTTAAAAACAATTCTACATTTCGTCATCCCATTGACATACAGTTTATGAAATGCATGAGGGCGTCTACCTCTCTCTTTGAGGAAATTGTTCGAGCATTGGAACGAGCATCGAAACGAAGAATAGCCAGAGGCGAGAGTCACTTTTGGAGCAAATATTGCCAAGCCGTATACCATCTCGGGGGAATTTGCATTTAAATGCTTTCCTTACGTAAGTGGCGATACGAGGCTAGTCCAGGAAATGCACACCGTTTCGCCGTTATCATCCCGCGGACCAAAATTGGATACTAGCTGGGTAGACATAGAAGGAGGCAACGTAAAATCAGACAAAAAATAACTATTCCAAATCAAGCATCCAGTATTGATTGATCATAATACAAACAAAATAGCGAGATATAAACAGTCAAGGATGCCTGAACCATTTCTAATTGGAATGCATAATATTGCGCAATATACTCTACTGAGTACTTGCGCACTGCGGCCCTTCCGAAGCTTCCGACTCTAAACTTTAGTTTTAGAGTTCAACAATAAGACAAAAGTGTTATTTATGTTCATGGTGAGCACAAACGGTCAATTTTTGCTAGTTCTGTTAAAAATTTGAGCTTCTCTTCACATATTGATAATGTATAAATGTTTTTCAAGATGAATACCTCTTAGGAAGGGAAATGGAAAATCTGGAATTTACACACCATTTCAATCAGTCCTTGCCCGAATCATCCTGTAAATTTTACTTTGGTCTCAGAATTTTTTTTTCTAATATAACTATTTGGTTGAATTTTCAAAATTTTCGCAATTCTTGAATAGCGACTAAAATACCTTTTTGGTTCAAAATTCAACTGCTCAGTTGAAAGTGGAACTATTTTGTCGAAAATGATTTTTTTTTTGGTTAATGATTAATTATTTATTTGGAAAATCTTTTCTTTATTTTGTTCAAAATTTAACTGCTTTTTTTAAAATTGTAAGAAAAATTTTCAAATGAAAATTGCACTATTCCATGTTTGGTTGATCTTGTTGAGTTGAAAAATCGACTATTTGGTTGAAAATTTCTGTATTTTGTATAAATTTCTTTTTTGTGTTAAAAAATTAATCATCTTGATGACTAATTCATCTACTTGGTTGAAAAATTCATTTATTTTGTCAAAACTTAATTTATTCTGGTAGGAAATTAATCTTTCTGGTTGAATTATTTTATTTCTTTGGTTGAAAATAAACTTTTCATTGAAAATTAATTTTTCTGACTAAAAATTCAACTACATTTTTTGTTGAAATTTTTTCAAAGCATTTAATGTTTTTGGTAGAAAATTCACTTATTTTGTTAAAAAATTTAAGCATTTCGTTAAAAAATGATTCATTCAGCTGTAAATAAAACTATTCTATTTCTTGTTGAAAAATTATATTTTTTAGCTCATCCATTTTGTTGGAAAACATTTTTTTTTTTTTTATAAAATTAAACCTTTTGCTTGAAAATTATACTATTAGGTTGAAAATACCAGAAAAAGTAAAAATTTTGATTGAAAATTCATGTATTTTGTTGAAAAATATTCTTTTTTAATAGTAAATTATTTTTTTTTTTAATTTCATTTCTTTGGTTGGAAATTATTATTTTTTCATTGAAAATTATTTTTCTAACTAAAATTTAAGTATTGCAATTGCAATTATTAATTTTTGAAATTAAAAACACATTTATTTTAAAGAAAAATAAATTTATGAAAGTGGTTGAAATTTCAAGACAAAAGAGGAATTTTTAGTGTAAAAGTTAAATTTTCAACCCGAAAATATTAATTTCCAACCAAATTGGTAAATATCCACCAAAAAAGATCAACCTACAAACAGAGGAATAAATTTTTGAAAAAGTAGTTTATCTTCCACCCGAGCAGTTGATTTTTTAATTAAAAGATCAATTTTCAACTGAGGCAGTGAATCTTCAAATGGAATACTTAGATTTTCAGCTGAACAAATTTAAAAAAAAAAAAAAAAAAAAAAACGAATTTCCAGCGCAGGAGATGAATTTTCAACTAAAATGATGAATCTTCAACAAAAAAATTATTTTTCAACAAATTGATTTAACCTAAAACGAAGTAGATCAATTTTTAACAGAAAAATATTAATTTTCAACGAATGATGTAAAAGTAGATATTTCAAACAGAAAAGACACAACACATGAAATTTCTACTAAAAAATATGAACTTTTACACTAACAAGACGAATTATCAAAAAAAATAGTTAAACTTTCGAAAAAAAGAATGCTTTTTTAACAAAATTGTTGAGTTTTCAAATAATTAATAAAATTGTTAATATAAACATAGATTCCAGTGAGTAAAAATGCACCGTTTCCAATTAGGATGCATAATATTGCGCAAAATACTCGACTAAGTACTCGCGCACTGCGGCCCTTCCGAGGCAAGAGTCGCCACCGTCTCTCGCCCTGCACACTCAGAAACTGCGTGGGCCAGCAATTTTAGGAGTTACTGAACCGGGAGTTACTAAATCGGGGTCCGAGTATATTTATTTTTGAAAATCAGTTTTTTACTAGAAAAATTTCCATATGCTCATAATTTAGAGTTGATGCAAGAAGAGGAAAGTTGTATTAATTTAGGACGAATTGATTGACCTATAATATTCTTACATTTTATTGAAGAGTAAGGAAGCTGTAGTAATGCTTAAAATTTGAAAATACGGGTTTTTATAGTAAAATTGTCGTCTCTGACGTAATTAAAAGTAAATGCAAGAATATGAAAGATTCCTTGGTTCGAAACGAATCGATTGACCTATAACATGAATACATTTTAAAAAATAGTAGGAAAGTTATGGTAATTTATATATTTTGAAAATCGTTTTTTTACAGAAAAACTTGTTTCATCAACATAATTCAACGTTGATGTGGAAACAGGAAAGATGTATGAATTCGAGACGAAACGATTGACCTATAATATTATTACATTTCTCGAAAGAGTAAGGAAGCTGTGGTAATGCATAAAATTGGAAAATACGGTTTTTTTTAGTGAAACATTTTTCATCGACATAATTCAAATTTGATGCAAGGATGTGAAAAATTCCTTAATTCCAGACAAATCGATTGACCTACAAAGAAAATCCATTTAACCAAAGATAGGGAGGTTATGGTATTTTATATATTTTCAAAATCGATTTGTATAGTAAAAATTATGTCATTCTCATCATTTAATGTTGATGCGAGAATATGAAAGATTCCTTGGTTCGAAGCGAATCGATTGACCTATGATATGAACACATTATAAGAAAAAGTAGAGAAGTTATGGTAATTTATATATTTTAAAAATCGGTTTTTTATAGTAAAAATTTTCTCATTCTCGTAATTTAGAGTTAATGCGATAATAAGAAATTTGTGCTAATTTTAGACGAATTGATTGACCTATAATATTATTACATTTCATTGGGAAGTAAGGAAGCTGTGGTAATGCATAAATTTTGAAAATAAGTTTTTTATAGTAAAACTGTTGTCTTTGACAGAATACAAAGTTCATGCAAGAATATAAAAGATTCCTTGATTCGAAACAAATCATTGACCTATAATATGAATAAATTTTAATACATAGTAGGAAAGTTATGGTAATTTATATATTTTGAAAATCGGTTTTTTACAGGAAAACTTTTCTCATTAACATAATTCAAAGTTAATGCGGAAACAGGAAAGATGTTTAAATTGAGACGTTTTGATTGACCTATAATATTATTCAATTTCACTGAAGAGTAAGGGAGCTGTGGTAATGCATAAAATTGGAAAATACGGTTGTTTTTTTTTTAAATTTTCTTTGACATAATTCAAAGATGATGCATGAATGTAAAAAGTTCCTCAATCTAAGACAAATCGATTGACCTATAAAGAAAATTCATTTCATCAAAGAGTAAGGAGGTCATGGTATTTTATGTATTTTCAAAATCAATTTTTATAGTAAAAATTATCTCATTCTCATAGTTTGAATTTGTTGCAAGAATGTGAAAGATTCCTTGGTTCAAAAAAAATCGATTGACCTATACTATGAATACATTTTTAAAATAGTAGGAAATTTATGGTAATTTATATATTTTGAAAATCGAGTTTTCATAGTAAAACTTTTTTCATTAACAAAATTCAAAGTTGATGCGAAAACAGGAAAGATGTATTAATTTGAGGCGAATTCGATTGACCTGTAATATTATTACATTTCAATTAAGATTAGGCACGCTGTGGTGACGCATAACATTTGAAAATACTGTTTTTATAGTAAAACTTTTGTCTTTGACCTAATTCAAAGTTGATGCAAGGATATAGAAAATTCCTCGGTTCCAGACAAATCGATGGACCTACAATCATAATCCATTTTATCACAGAGTAGGGAATTTATGTTAATTTGTATATTTTAAAAATCGATTTTTTAAAGTAAAACTTTTTTCATTAACATAATTCAAAGTTGATGCGAAAACAGGAAAGATGTATTAATTCGAGACGAATCAATTGACCTATAATATTATTACATTTCGCGAAAGAGGAGGAAGCTGTGGTAATGGATAACATTTGGAAATACGGTTTTTTATAGTAAAACTTTTGTCTTCGACACAATTAAAAGCTGATGCAAGAATACAAAATATTTCTTGGTTTGAAACGAATCGATTGACTTATAATATTAATGAATTTTAATAAATAGTAGGAAATTTATGATAATTTATATATTTTTAAAATCGGTTAATTTATATTCAATCTTTTTTCATTATCATAATTCAAAGTTGATGCGGAAACAGGAGAAATGTATCAATTCGAGACGAATCGATTGACCTATAATATTATTAAATTTCACTGAAGAGTAAGTAAGCTGTGGCAATGCATAAAATCTGAAAATACTTTTTTTTATAATAAAACTTAATTCTTGGACATAATTCAAAGTTGGTGCAGGAATATAAGAAATTCTTTTGTTCCAGACAAATCGATTGACCTACAATGATAATCCATTTGACCAAAGAGTAGGGAAGTTATGGTATTTTATATATTTTTAAAATCAATTTTAATAGTAAAAATTATCCCATTCTCATAATTTGAAGTCGATGCGAGAATAAAAAAGTTGCATTGATCTTAGATGAATTGATTGACATATAATAAAAGTACACTTTACTGAAGTGTAATGAAGCTATGGTAATGCATAATATTTAAAAATACGGGTTTTCATTGTAAAAATGTTGTCTCTAACATAATTAAAAGTTGATGCAAGAATATGAAAGATTCCTTGGTTCGAAATGAATCGATTGACCTATAATATGAATACATTTCAAAAAATAGTAAAAAAGCTATGCTAATTTATATATTTTGAAAAAAGGTTTTTTATAGCAAACATTTTTTCATTGACATAATTAAAAGTTGATGGGAAAGCAGGAAAGATGTATTAATTCGAAACGAATCGATTGACCTATAATATGAATACATTTCAAAAAATAGTAGAAAAGTTATAGTAATTTATATATTTTGAAAAGCAGTTTTTTATAGCAAAAATTTTTTCGTTGACAAAATTCAAAGTTGATACGAAAACAGGAAAGATGTAATAATTCGAGAAGAATCGTTTGACCTATAATATTAATACATTTCACTGAAGAGTAAAGAAGCTGTGGTAATGCATAACATTTGAAAATACGGTTTTTTATAATAAAACTTTTTTCTTCAACATAATTAAAAGTTAATGCAAGAACAAAAAAGATGTTCTGTTTCGAGATGATTCGATTGACCTATTATATTAATAAATTCTATTAAATAGTAAGAAAGCTATGGCAATGCATAATATTTGAAAATACAATTTTTTATAGTAAAACTTTTTTCTTCGACATATTTCAAAGTTGAGGCAGAAACATAAAAGATACCTTGCTTCGACACGAATCGATTGACCTACAATATCAATATATTTTACTGAAGAGAAGGGACGGTCTTGTAATATATATATTTCAAAAATCGGTTTTTCAGAGTAAAACTTTTTTCATCAACATAATTCAAAGTTACTGCAGAAAGAGAAAAGATGTGTTGATTCGAGACGAATCGATTGACCTAAATATTAATACATTTCTTCAAAGAGTAGGGAATTGAAGCTATTCTACATATTTTTTGAATCGACTTTTATAGTAAAAATTTTCTCATTCTCGTAATTTAAAGTTGATGTGAGAATAGAAAAGTTATGTTGATTGAAGATGAATCGATTGACCTATAACATTGATATATTCGATTGAAGCGTAAGTTAGCTATGGTAATTCATAATGTTTGAAAACACGGTTTTTAATAGTATACATTTTTTTCGAGACAATTCAAAGTTGATGCAGGAATATAAAATCATTTTTAGTTCGAGACGAATCGATTGACCTACAAAATTAATACATTTCATTATGTGAAGTTGATGTATGAATAGAAAAGACTCCCAAATTGAACTTTTCCTGGGCAGGTGAAGGTCTTCTCAACCTATCAATCTAGATGAGAACACAAGACATCTGAAGAATTTCTTCTCGAATCGCTATGCTACATATTTCCATTAATCTATCTGGCACATCTGAGGTGAAATAATAGAGACAGGAAGAGAGAGGTGAGGTGAATAAGTCTCTTCAGATCGCAATTTTTGCAATCCTGGGTGTATCCTGGTACCTGGACTCGAATCCCGATAGCGATTCACGTAAACCCATACGGCTTAATTAAATCGCGCTTTGCTGAGGCTTGACCTCCACCTTTGGAAACATCGCGTACTATAATTACCAATGGCAATGGGTCTGAGTCTGAGGTATGCTCAAGTAAGTGCGTGCCTTCAAAGTTATGCCAGTGAGAGTGTCTGATGACCGCAACGCGATGGGTGGTACCGCTTCTGAGGTTGCCAAAGGCCCTTCTACGTATACAATTATAGGTCAATTTCAATCTCTCAAATTTTAAATTTACACAAATTTCAGGGGCAAATATGAAATTTCAGATAATAATAATTACGACCTTATTATAAGGAATCTGCTAAACACCGCTCAAATTTTGCAACAAAAAATTCCACTCTCTTTCAGCTGAAATTTCGGGCGATAGTCGATTCCGCCCCAGATACCTGCGTACGGTTCCCCCACTATGCGGCTTCCCCTTACTCAGCCGAAATGCTGCCGTCGAGCCTGGTCAGCGGGAGTCCTTTGTACCTAATCAGGTATTTCTCAAATGATCGTATTTCTCAAAATCATCCAAGAATTATTTTGAACTCTTATTAGAAGATTATAAATAGCCTCATTCCTAGCTTAATTTGAAAATTCTTCAACAAACATCATACATTTTGCTCGCCGCAGCAGTTCGCCTGAGTGAGGGTTGCAGCGCAGAAGGGGATCCGTATGCAGGTATTTGGGGCGGAATTGTCATCTGCCCGGAATTCAGTGTCAAACGTTCCAGACAAGTTCCATTTGCCTTTTTTCAAAACTTTTATAGATACTGATAGGATAAATGACCCGAAAAATTCCTTGTTAAGTATGACGACATTGAAACTTTATCGATACTTTTCTCCTAATTTAGAAGTGCTTCATCTGAGGGTAATAACGCTCCAGAGGTTGCCAAAGGTTGCCAAAAGTTGCCGCAGGTTGTCAAAGGTTGCCAAAGGTTGCCAAAGGTTGCCAAATTTTGCCAAAGGTTGCCAAAGATAGCAAAATGTTGCCAAAGGTTGCTGAAGGTTGCCAAAGGTTGCCCATCTGATTATTGCTTTATGTGGCAAAGGAACTGAATTCCAAACAAAACAAAAAAAGGGGGAAGCTTCTTGGGAACGGGAAAAAAAGAATTCTTCAAAATAGGGAAGAACAGGTTCATCAACAGCCCTCAAATTGATAACTTTGTTTATGGATGGACCCTAATATGTTCGATCCTTTTCATCTGGAATTTTTTTGGGACAAAAGTATCAGACAAGTCCCTCTTCATTTTTGTCTAAAATTGTCATAAACAGAAATCCATTCAATAATTATTAATAATTCTGAACCTGCTTCATTGAAAAAAATCATTTTCATAAAGCTGCCATTGCAGAAAATTTAGGTAACTTATTTTTTTCTGCATTGAAAGAAGGACCCTCATACCTGCAGTTTCCTTAGACTGATTTTTTCAACAAAGGGTGGAATCACAGTTGGATGCTCTTTTATCCCAAGATGAGTCAGAAAAAAATTACAAAATTTATAAAAATGACTTAGAATTCAAATAGACCTTCTAAAATACGAGTAAAATTTTAAGTGACTTGTAGAGTTGGTAACCAAATCCAGATGAAAAGTGCAGGCCACTTAGAAGACATCTAAACTGATGTAGGTGGGTCGGTTCCGGCTTATCTTTATTTTAGCTTGGTGAAAAAATCGACGACCCTGTATGTATTTTTCAACATAGTTATTTGTCGACTAGGTTATCTTTATAGGTTTCCATGTAGTGTCTACTCCCACCTTTGAGTCGTCTACACGTGGGAGGGTTGAACGATATGATCTTCGAGAGGAAGATCACCTTACTGCTTCCGAGCCTGAAAATAGAAAGGCACATCGAGAATGGCGATCTCGCTCCTTGATCATCAAGATTTAGTCTCCATCAAAAGAGCTTCCTATAAATTGCAGTGTGGGCAGATGAGGAATTGAATCTTCGAGAGCCTAGTTTCA
>CAKNXH010001424.1:74822-104433 GCA_932178445.1 Andricus quercusramuli
AATTTTTTTCTCGACATGAATGAAGAATATTCTCAAGAAAATATTCTCAATTTTTTTCATCATAAATTGAGAATATTCCCAAGAGAATATTCTTAACTTTTTTCCCAACATGAATAGGGAATATTCTTAATTTCCTTCTCAACATGAATTGAAAATATTCCTAAGAGAATATTCTCAAGTTTTTCTCAACATAAATTGAGAATATTCTTAATTTTTTCACAACATAAATTGGGAATATTCTTAATTTTTCTTTATCATAAATTATGAATATTTTCAATTTTTTGCTCAACATGAATTAAGAATATTCTCAGTTTTTTCTAGACATAAATTGAGAATATTATCAATTTTTTTTCTTAACATAAATTGAGAATATTCCCAAGAGAATATTCTCAATTTTTGTCTCAACATAAATTGAGAATATTCCTGATAGAATATTCTCAATTGTTGTCTCAACATAAATTAGGAATATTCCTGAGAGAATATTCTTAATTTTTTCCTCAACATAAATTGAAAATTTTGTAATTTTTTTCTCAACATAAATTAAGAATATCCTTAATTTTTTCTCAACATGCATTGAGAATATTCTCAAGAGAATAATCACAATTTTTTTCTCAACATAAATTCTTGGGCATTTAAGAACTCTAGGTTTACTGGAATCTTGTTATAGACAAGAAATCGGTGCTTAAACTGATCGTGTAAAAAAAAAACACTTTCCTTCGGGATATCAAGCCTTCGATTTAATTTCAATTTGATTAGCAAAATTCATGAACCGATCCACATAAGCTTCCAATTTCTTCGCATAAATTTAATTAACATGCATGAAACGAACGACTAGACTTTCACGAGTCAAAAGTAGAAGATGCGTAGGTTTTGCTTTGGTTATTGGCAGAATCTGAGAGAATATTTTATGAAAATTTCTAAACTAATCTTATAAAATTGTCTAAAATTATAATTGTGACTTTGCTTTGCTTATGCACTCGATGTCTCTATTAAGGCTCTTCGAACGAGTCTTGGCAGCCATAGTACACAATAATCATAGGGTTTCCAATTTTCAGTTGAGTTTTATACAAAAGAATAAAAATTTCAATCAAAGAAGATGAATTTTCAATAATTTCAAAAAAAAAAGATCTTCTCCTTTCGCTCCGCGGGGAATCGAACCACAGAACTACTTAATCCCGCTCAGGTGCTTTTACATTAAGCTACTATAGAGATCGAGTGAATAACATTTTTTCAGCCAAGAAAATAATTTCTTGAAAATGTAGTACAACTTGCGACCAAGTTGATTTTTCATTAAATAAAAAATTTAATTTCAAATAAAAAACAATTCAATCAAACGAAAAAATAACATGAATTTTCAATATGAAAATATTAATTTTATCAAGAAAAATTGATTTTCTATCACAATTTAAATTTTTAGGCAGAACAGTTGAATTTTATACCCGATATGATTATATGAAATTTGAAACATTTCAATTTCCTGAAATTTGATGCAAAATATGTAGAAAATTGTTTGGCAAGAAAGAAGGAAATTTTAACAAAATTGTTGAACTTTTAAGTCAAAAAGCCGAATTTCTTACAAAACAGTTGAATTTCCTTAAAAAAAATTTCCACAAAACGGTTGAAATTTCATCCAAAAAGCATAACTTTTTAATAAAATTGTTGAATTTTTCACCAAAGAATATTTATTTTCTACAGAATAGTTGAATTTCCAAAAAAAGTTAATCTTGAAGCAAATAGTTCAATTTACTTCTACTTCAACCCTAAAAGATGAATTTTTAACAAAATAATGAAACTTTCAACCAAAGAGTTGAATCTTCAACCAATCATTTTTTCGGCCACGGCAAATAATGAATTCATGTTTGATGTTACATATTTCTGATTACTGGTCAAATAATTTTCTGGAGAAGTGAGAAAAAAATCCGCCTCGGCCCGGATTCGAACCAGGAACGCCACTATTCACGAGTGGAGCGTTAACCAATTACGCCACCGAGGCTTCAGCAGATAGTTTCTCGTTTCTCTTATACCCCCAGGACGATGCGAGTCTATATATTTCTTAACTGTGAAATCTTAGTGATCATTGCTTGTCTGAATAAATTCATTGAATCTGAATATGATTCAATAATTGATATTACTTTGTCAACCAGAGTAATTAATTAATTAATTTATGATATTATATATTGCTAATTACTGGTCAAATCATTTTCTGGAGAATGAAGAAAAAAATCTGCCTTGCCCCGGATTTGAACCGGGAACGCCACTATTCACGAGTGGAGCGTTAACCAATTACACCACCGAGGCTTCAGCAGATAGTTTCTTGTTTCTCCTATATCCACAGGACGACGCGTGTCTATACCTTTCTTAATTGTAATATTTTAGTGATTATTGCTGGTCTGAATAAATTTATTGAATCTGAATATAATTCAATAATTGATGTTATTTTGTCAACCAGGGCAATTCATTAATAAATTTCTGATGTCATATATTTTCGATTACTGGTTGAATAATGTTCTGGAAAAACGAGAAAAAATTTGCCTCAGGCCAGATTTGAACCGTGAACGCCACTATTCACGAGTGGAGCGTTAACCAATTACGCCACCGGGGCTTCAGCAGATGATTTCTCGTTTCCCCTATTTTTAAAGGACGATGCGAGTCAGTATCTTTATGAATTGTGAAATTCTAGTGATTATTGCTAGTCGGATTAAATTCACCGAATATGAATATAATTTAGTAATTGATGTTATGTTCTCAACCAGAGTAATTAATTAATTAATTTCTGATGTTACATATTTCTGATTACTGGTCAAATCATTTTCTGGAGAATGAAGAAAAAAATCTGCCTTGCCCCGGATTTGAACCGGGAACGCCACTATTCACGAGTGGAGCGTTAACCAATTACGCCACCGAGGCTTCAGAAGATAATTTCTTGTTTCTCCTATATCCACAGGACGATGCGAGTCTATATCTTTCTTAACTATAAAATCTTAGTGATTATTGCTGGTCTGAATACATTTATTGAATCTGAATATAATTCAATAATCGATATTATTTGGTCAACCAGGGAAATTAATTAATAAATTTCTGATGTTATATATTGTCGATTACTGGTCGAATAATGTTCTGGAAAAAAGAGAAAAAATTTGCCTCAAGCCAGATTTGAACCGTGAACGCCACTATTCACGAGGGTGCGTTAACCAATTACGCCACCGGGGCTTCAGCAGATCGTTTCTCCTATTTTCACAGGACGATGCGAGTCAGTATCTCTATATACTGTGAAATTCTAGTGATTAATGTTAGTCTGATTAAATTCACCAAATATGAATAAAATTTGATAATTAATGTTATTTTGTCGACCACAGTAATTAATTGATTAATTTCTGATGTTATATATTGCTGATTACTGGTCACATAATTTTCTGGAGAATGAAGGAAAAAATCTGCCTAGGCCCGGATTTGAACCGGTACCGCAACTGTGCACGAGTGGAGCGTTAACCAATTTCGCCACCGAGGCTTTATCTGATAGTTTCTCATTTCTCCTATATTCACAGGACGATGCGAGTCTACATCTTTGTAGCCTGTGAAATTTTAGTGATTAATACCAAAATGCAGACTCGCATCGTCCTGTGAATATAGGAGAAATGAGAAACTATCAGCTAAAGCCCCGGTGGCGTAATGGGTTAACGCTTTATTAGGGATATTTTAAATTAGGGAAATTAAATAGATAGGAAATGGGAAGTTGGGTAGGGGAGGGAATGGAACTAGGCAGTGTGAGTCGAAGTTAAAGAGGAATGAAGGAATTGCAAGTATAGGTGGAAAGTTTAGTAAGTGATAGGATAGGGAAGAAGCAGATAGGACAGAATACAAGGGGTGAGGAGGGGGAGAGAGAGTGATAGGGAGAGGGGAAAATTCGGAAAAAAATTTCTTTCTTCCGATACGATGAGCGAATCAACGAGTGTGATACAGGTAGTAGAAAGGAGGAAGTTATTTAGGTACAGAGTGATAACAGATGGAAATGGAGTATATCAAGAATCAGAGAAAAGAGACAGAAGAAGATGAGTAATATAAAGACGGAATATGATTGAAGAGTAAAAATATAGTGAATTGTATAAAATGATAAAAAAGGAGTACTAAAGTATTTGAAAAAGGAATGGATGTGTTAGAAAAATAAGGAGAACATGAAGTTAAGAATCGAGAATTGAGAAGAGGCATGTGATGTATTGAAAGGTTGTAGAAGAAATTTTAGAGAAAAAGAGTTTTTGTCTCTCAAATTTCTATGTGTGCGCAATGGATTCAAGAATTGAAGGAGTCTAGAGAAAAGACTGAGAAAAAATGAAAGAGTCAATGTTAAAAATGGCAAGGCTGATGCAAAAGAGAAGTGAAAGAAAAAGGAAACAGAAGCTTGGAAGCGTTCTCACGTATATTCAAATTGCGTTATTGTAAAAGAATAGAAAATCAGAAGAGGAAAGTTAAACGACTAGTCAAGAAGAGTAAAAATAAAATCAGAACAGAAGAAGAGAAGAAGAGAAGAGAATACAAAAAGGCTTCGAAGGAAGAAAGAAACTGTTATATAAATCTATGAAGGGAAGTAAAACTACAGAGTTTGTCAGCATGAGAAATAGCAAAACGGTGAAATGCTATTTCTCATGCTGACAAACTCTGTACTTTTACTTCCTTTTTTTCTCTTTTTTTCCATTTGTTATTAATTTTTTTTATCAGCCGGAAAAGTGGTAGCCGGAAGTATATTTTTTAATTTTGAGCTTTTTTTACTCTGCTGTTGGTGCATAAGGTTACTACGTGCTAAGTCTGATGGATCGTGAATGCTGAGGACTCATACTGATCAAGGCTGCTCTCCCTGTCAGAAAAGAGGGATGAGGGAAGAGGTAAGAGGAAAGATGTAAAAAGAGCGAGTGAAAGTAAAGTGCTGGACACGCGACTAGTGCACGCACTGGACGTTCGCACACACACCCAACATTAGTGCAGCTGGGTCATCATTAGAAGTGTAACACACAGATTCACTCACACATTTGTTGCTTGAAACGAGAGATCCAGGGCTGGAGAATTCATATTTTGAGGAAGATTAGAGTGGAAAATGGATTTCATCCAATACAGGAATATCGACCTAATGAACATTAAAAGATAAATTTCTCTGACTGGAAAATTATTAACGGTCCGGATTTGAAAGTGTGTATTTGAAAATTCAAAAGTCTGTAGTGTTTTGACAAAACCTCGTATTTTTGTTTAAAAATTCATCTATTTGGATGAAAGTTGATGGTTTTTGATTAAAATTTTTATTATTTCTTTTTCAATTTGACAACTTTGTTCAAAAGCCTTTATTTTTGTTGAAAATTAATATTTTTGGTTCAAAAATTCGTCGTTTTGTTTGAAAATTCAACTATTCGGTTGAAATTTAATTCTTTTTAGTACAAATTTCTCTTTTTTCTCTTTTAATTTAATAATTTTGCTAAATGGCCCTGCGTTTTGGTTAAAAATTTATATTTTTGGGTTAAAAATTCAACATTTTAGTAAAAAATTCAACCACTTGGATGAAAATGAACTTTTTTGTTGAGAATTCGTATTTTTGAGTAAAAATTGGTATTTTTGTTTAGAAAGTCAATTATATGGGTGAATTCTAATACATTTTGGTGAAAATTTCGATTTTTTTTTAAATTCAACAATTTTGACAAAAAGGCCTTGATTTTGGTTGAAAATTCATATTTCTTGGTTGAAAATTCAACATTTTTTGTGAAAAATCAATTTTTTTAAATTTTAAATTCAATTTTTGTATCGAAAACTAGTCTCTTTGTTTGAAAATGCAACTATATGGCTTAAAATTTGGGTTAAAATTTTAATTATTTTTTTTTAATCACACAACTTTGTTGAAAATTCTTCATTTTGGTAAAAATTCATATTTTTGGTTTGAAAATTCCACATTTTTTGTGAAAAATTCAAACATTTGGATGGAAATTAACTTTTTTACTGAAAATTTTCATTGGGGTAAAAGTTAATTCTTCTCAGTTGAAATTTTGAATATTTCTTTTTCGATTTAACAATGTTGTTGAAAAACCATAATTTCTGTTAAAAATTTAAATTTTTTATTTAAAAATTCAATAATTTTGGTTCAAAAATCCAAAATTTTTGTTGTGAAAATTCAACCACTTGGATGAAAATGAACTTTTCTGTTGAAAATACGTATTTTTAAGTTGAAAATTCATCTTTTTATTTGAAAATTGAACTATTTGGTTAAAACTTCATTGTTTTTGGTTGAGACTTCAAACAGTTTCTTGAAAATCCTACAATTTTGTGAAAAAAGTAATTGTTTTTTATTATAAATTCAATTGTTTTGTCGAAAATTCTTGACGAAGTTTACAAAAAAAAAAAAAAAAAATCACAAAACAGCTGCATTTCTTACCAAAAAAAGATAAAATTTTAGCAAGAGATTGAAAATTTCAAACCATTAGATTTTTGACATTTGAAAAAAAAAATTCATCCAAAATTTTGAATTTTCAAGCCAAAAATAAGAATTTTCAGCCAAAAATGTCAATGTTTAACAAAAATTGTTTAATTTTATACCCATAAAGAAGAAGTTTCTACAAAAATTATAATTTTCGACAAAAAAGTTCATTCAAACTTTTAACAAAAAAGTAAAATTTCAACCAAAAAGTAGAACTCCCAACTGAAATAATTGAATTTTCAACCTAAAAATATGAATTTATAACAAAGCAGTTTAATTTTAAAAAAAGGAAGTTCATTTCAATAAAATGGTTGAATTTTCTACTAAATTTCTAAATTTTTAAGTTTTAAAAATTAATTTTCTACAGAACAATTAAATTTTCAACGCCAAAAATATAAATTTTCAACCAAAAATTTAATTTTAACCAAATAGTTCAATTTTTAAGTTCAAACGACGAATTATTTACAAAAAAGATAAATTTTCAACTAAAAATGAACAAAATAGTTCAATTTTCACTGAAAAAAATGCAATTTTCATAATATACAACAAGTTACAACTAAAAAGGTTTAATTTTATAGAAAAAATAAAATTTTGAATTTTCAGTTGAAGAAAAAAATTTTTTAACCGAAAAAACAACGAAATTTCAAGAATATTGTTAAATATTTACCTGAAGAGATGAATTTTCAACTAAAATAATGAATTTCAACCAAAGAGATGAATTTTTAATTGAAATTATGAATCTTCAACTGAAAAATGAATTTTCAAGAAAATACCTAAAAAAATTTGATATTAAAAAAAAAATTCAGTCAGAACCGTTGAATTCAACCAAAAGAGCCAATTTTCAAACCAAACAATTTATTCGTTAAAAAACAGATTACTTCTCATACAAACATTTGGAACAAAAGGAAAAATATGAAAATAAATCTTCAACGAAATAGTTGAATTTTTCACTAAAAATAAAAATTTTTTAAGGGAACATGGAAAAATTAAATTTTCACTTGGAAAAATAATAAATTTCCACCAAAAAAATGAATTTTCGATAAAATAGTTTAATCTTGAACCAAAGAGATGAATTTTCAACTAAAATTATGAATCTTCAACCTAAAAATGATTTTTTAACAAATTAGTTCAAATTGTAACCAAGTAGTTGAATTTTTAACTAAAAAGATGAATTCTCATCTGGAAATGTTGATATTGAAAAAAAAAATAATTGCAAATTAAAAACTTTTGAATTTGACCAAAAGAACCAATTTTCAACAAAATAATTGAATCTTCATCCAAAGCAGAGATACTTTCACAAAAATTTGGATTTTTAACGAAAAAGATGAACTTTTTACCAAAAGAGATTAATTTTAAGCAAGAGAGGTACATTTTTACCAAAGAAATATTTTTTATTTAATAAATAAAAAAATTCAACTAAATTGTTGATTTTCAACCCAAAAAAACTAGGCTTCAACAAAACAGTTGTATTGACAACATAAAAGGATGGCATTCAACCAATTTTTTAAATTTAAAAAAAAATAATTAAATTTTCAACAAAATCAAATTTTTGGCATTATAATCAATCTTCAATTAAACATTAAAATTTCAAATAAAAAAAATATAAAAGAAAATGGTGAAAGAGGAAAATATGTGAAAGACAATAAAAAAACAACAAAAAATATGTGAGAGACAAAAAAATAAAAATTGTGATAATTTATAAGCTGCAAAATAATATTTCAAATAAACAATAAAGTTCCTTTTCAATACTTTCAAAATACTAGGTCAAAAAACTGGCCTAAATTTTAAATCCCTACTAGGCAAGCTTAGCAGAAGACACTAGATGAGCAGAAAATTTCTGCGCCGATTCTCTATGCGCAGTAAACTTCCGCGCCGATTCTCTCTGCGCAGTAAACTTCCGCGCTGATTCAGACATGCGCAGTAGAAGTCTCCCTGCGCAGTGACCTTGTGCGCTGATTCTGAATGCGCAGTAGATTTCTGTCTGCGCAGTAGACTTCAACGGTACTTTTGGCTGCGCAGTAGAGTTCTGCGTTACTTACAGTAGCGTACTAAACTCTAAAAAATTCGTAACTGATACCACCCTGCGGGTATGAAATTAAAAAAATTATTCTGCACTCATAAACTGTCTTAAAGTAGACAAAATTGGTGATCCTTCAATAGGCCGATTTCACCTCTTAGCAGAATTATTATTCTAAAGTTGAAAGTGAAGGAGATCAACTAGACTGGACCGGCAGAGTCTGATCTAATTGGAGTTGCTGCTGCTTCTAGATCGACGAGTGCAACCACATTGTGGGCGGGGTGGTCCAGAGAAAGTGCGGACACACAAATGGACACGCACACCGTTCCACTTTTGCAATGCTTCATGCCACCGCGAGGCGTGTGCCGTTTTTTAAACATTAGATGTCTCGCATTTCTACGAGAACCGATAACGTCGCAATGTCTGTGTACATATGGTACTCGAATCGAAACTTTCATAGTGGTCTGATATCGATTTTTGAATTTTAAACTAGAGCATCTTTTCACTTTCTGATTTCCAGTCCAGTGATCCTTTTTTAGAAAGTTTTATTAGAGACAAGAGTCAGGAAGAGTGAGAAATATTAAATTGTTATTTAAGGACTGCTGCCTCAATTAGAAATTATAATGATTACAAGGGGGTTATCAGAGTTAGAATTTTTTTAAAAATATTTTGACTATTCATTTTTTAAAACATTATTTGCTGGCTTTTTCAAATTGCAAATTGAGAATTCAATTTTCATTTTTTTCCTTTAATTTTCAACTCTGAAAAATTATAGGAAAATGGTAACATAATTTTCGAATTTTAAAAATTCAAGTTTCGAACCTTCAATTATCATTTTTTTCAATTTTCAACAGTTGAATTTTAGAGTAAAAAAATCCAACAAATTTTTTACTTACTTATCATTTTTCTTCTTTTTTCAAGCTAAATTTTGAACCATAAAAATCTAATTCGCAACAATGAAAAATTGAAAAGTTTAAAATTGGAGAAAAATTAATATTCAACTGTTGAAAATTGAAATTGAAGAAAAATGGAAAGTCAACGATTAAAAATCAAAGAAAATTTCAAATTCAATTTTGAAAATTCTGAAAAAATGTGCTTAAATATTTTTTTCTTCCTTTAAATTTTAGAAATTGAATTTTCTTCCATTTTGAATTTACCTTAATTTTCAACCGTTGAATCTTCAACCGTTAAAGATTCTACGGCTGGAAAATAAAGTAAATTGATGAAAATTCAAATGTTAAATATTGAAGGAAATAGAATTTTGAACTGTTAAAAATTAGAAATTAAACGTTTGAAAATTGAAGAAAAATTTTAATTAAAGTTTTAAAACTTAAAAAAAAATGTAATTGAATTTTAAACTGCTGAAAATAGAAAAAAATCAAAGATTGAGAAAATTTGATCCTTGAATTTTCAATAGCTGTAAATTCAATTAATAATTTTTTCAATTTGCAAAAATTGAATGTTCTTCAATTTTGAATTAACTTTAATTTTCAACAATTGAATCTTCAACAATGACAAATTTAACCGCTGCAAATTAAAGGAAATTGATGGAAAATCAATTGTTGAAAATTGAAAAAAATTGAATTTACGATTGAAATTGTAAATTGAAGAAAAATAAAAATTGAAGAAAATTGAAAATCCGACTGTTGAAAGACAGTGAAAATTCAATTGTTGAAATTCGATGAAAAAATAATTGAATTTTTAAGTGTTGAAAATAGAACACAATTTAAAATTGAGAAATCTTGATTATTGAATTTTTAACATGTGAGAATTAAATAATCAATTTTCTTTAATTTCAAAAAATTGAATTTCCTTCCATTTTTCAATTCAATTTAATGTTTATCAGTTGGGAATTAAATGACAGGAAATTGAAGAAAATTGATAAAAATTCAAATGTTCAAAATCGTAAATAGAAAAAAAATAAAAATAAAAAACAATTGAAAATTGAAAAAAAATTGAAAATAACTGGCTAAAATAGAATATATTTATTTCAGAAATATAAACATTGTTTTTTTCTCCAATTTCGAAGACTGAAAATTGATGCTGTGAATCCTTTGATTATTTCTTTCCATCTGCAAATAGAGAAATATTATATGTTTAATTTGAAAAAATTTAAATATGTGAATATTTATAATAATAAATAAATAAATATATATATATAATATAATAAATAATAAATAAATAATAATAATAAAATAAAATTTTGAAATGCTTTAATTCGAGCTGAAATTAAAATCAGAGTACTCAGAACAAGAAAAAAAGTTTTTTAATGAATCTGTATTATCATCAAAGAATAACAGAAAAATCTGTAACGTCTTTTCAGATTGGATGGAGATCTGAATTAAAAATTGTTCTACTTTTTTTTTTCTGAAAAAAAAATCATCTCATTTCGCTCCGCTGGGAATCGAACCTCAGAACTTCCGATCTTCTCTCGATCTCTCTAGTAGCTTAATGGGAAAGCAGCCGACCGGCAATCGCAAGTACTGATGTTCGATTCCCAGCGGAGCGAAAATCTTTTTTTTAGAAAAAAAATTTATTGGAAGAAAATGAGTATTGTCAGTTTGTTTTTAAATTGATATAAATATAATTTTTATTTTTTTGTCACAAAAGTATTTCAGAAATCTCCTTTTTTCAATAAATGAAAATGTAAGTACCTACCAATTAAAAATGAGAATTTTTATCAGTTTTCGGACAGCTTATAAAACCGGCTGAACACAAGTTGTTGCGCCTGATAAATGTTGATAACAAGCACCACAGCATCCTTTGCAAACACAAAAAATATAAATATAAAATAAATATAAAAATGTCAAATATTAGAAATATTAAAAATAAAATTCTCAATCACAATAATGAATCTTTGATAAAAAATGAATTTTCAACCAAAAGTGCAATAGTTGATATTTCCACCGAAAAATATTTTAATTTTCAATGAAAAAAGTGTTAAATTAAACAAGAAAATTCGAATTTTTGACAAAAAAGTAAAATTTTCAACCAAAAAATATGCCAAAATAAAAAAATTCCAGAAAAAATTCGACAAATAATTTAGTTTAATAATTAATCAAAAAAATTAATTTTCAATAAAAAAACTAATTTTGAACCAAAGTAATAAATTTTCTACCAAAAAAAAATAATTTTTAACAAAATGCAAATAGAATAAATTTTCAACTGAATTAAATTCCTTCCAAAATTAATCAATTAATTTTCAACAAAAAAAAATAATTTTAAACCAAAGTGATAAATTTTCAAACAAGAAGATTAATTTTCTGCAAAAAAAGAATAATTTTCAACAAAATGCATAAATTTTCAATCAAAGAGTTTAATTTGCTACCAAGAAAAGACAAATTTTGAACAAAATAGATGAATTTTTAAAAACAAATAGAATAGTTTAATTTTTAGTTAGAAAAATGAATTTTCAAGCAAATGAAATAAATTTTCAACGAAATGTATAAATTTTCAACCAAAGTAAATTTTGATCAAAACGATTGAACGTCTATGAAAAAAAAATTCGACAAATAATTTAGATTAATTAACAATAAAAAAAAATTAATTTTTATGAAAATCTAATTTTCAACCAAAGTCTTAAATTTTCTACCAAAAAAGAATAATTTTCCACAAAATAGATGAATTTTCGACAAAAAAAGATAAATTTTCAACCAAAAATAGAATAGTTGAATTTTCAGTCAGAGAAATAAACTTTTATAAAAATAAAATAAATTTTCAACCAAATTAAATTTCTTTCAAAATTTGAAAAATTAATTTTTAACAAACAAACTAATTTTAAACCAAGGTGATACATTTTTAACCAACAAGATTAATTTTCTACGAAAAAAAAAATAATTTTTAGCAAAAAACATGAATTTTCAAATTTTCAAATGAAATAAATTTTCAACGAAATATTTAAATTTTCAACCAAAGTAAATTTCTAACAAAAAGATTGAACGTCCATGAAAAAAAATTCAACAAATAATTTAGTTTAATTAACAATAAAAAAATTCATTTTTATAAAAAGCTAATTATCAACCAAAGTCATGAATTTTCTACCAAAAAAAGATAAATTTTTAACAAAAAATAGAATAGTTTAATTTTCAGATAGAGAAATAATTACAAAAAAATAAATAAATAAATTTTCGACCAATTTAAGTTTCTTACAAAATTAAAAAAATTAATTTTCAACAAAAAAAATAATTTTGAACCAAAGTGATAAATTTTCAAACAAGAATATTAATTTGCTAACAAGAAAAGACAAATTTTGAACAAAATAGATGAATTTTCAAGAACAAATAGAATAGTTTAATTTTCAATTAGAGAAATAAATTTTTAAGCAAATAAAATAAATTTTCAACGAAATAGTTAAATTTTCAACTAAAGTAAATTTTCACGAAAAAGATTGAACGTCCATGAGTAAAAAATTCGACAAATAATTTAGTTTATTTAATAATTTAAAAAAAAATCGAATGAAAAAACTGATTTTCAACCAAGAACATTAATTTTCTACCAGGAAAGAATAATTTTTAACAAAATAGATAAATTTTTAACAAAATATTTTAATTTTTCATGGAATTAACAACGTACTAGTCGAATTTTTAACCAAAACGGTTAATTTTCTCTTCCAAGAAAAGACAAATTTTCGACTAAAAATGATAAAATTTCAACAAAAAGTAGAATCGTTCAATTTTCAGTTAGAGAAATAAGTCTTCACCAAATGAAATAAATTTTCTACAGAATAGTTGAATTTTCAACCAAGAAATTAAATTTTTGCCAAACAAATTGAATGTCCATAAAAAAATCTTTCAACAAAAAATTAAATAAAAAAGTAAAAAGTAATTTTCAACAAAAGTAATAAATTTTCAACAAAGATGATTAATTTTATATCAAAAAAAAATAATTTCCAAAAAAAAAGAATTTTTAAGAAAATACATGAATTCAGAAGAGAAATTTTTTCATGCGAAAATGGAATTCTGAAATATCGATAAAAGTTATCTCCTCTGATACAGAAAATCTTTAACGTCTTCTTATTCTAGATGAAGCTAAGAATTTAAAAAATTTTCGATTAAATTTATCCAAAAAAAAAAGATCTTCTTCTATCGCTCCGCCGGGAATCGAACCTCAGAACTTCCTATTGCCGGTCATGTGCTTTAATCGCTAAGCTACTAGAGAGATCGGAAAAAGAATCCTTTTTCTGAAACATACTCTATTTTTCAAGATGTTATGCCAATAAAAAAAAATTCAATGCAATATGTTCATAATTAATAGCTACGTTTCTTAAAGTCCACTGATTTTTATTAACTTACTCTCATCCGCCGCCAAATTTAATTTAATATCACATTTAGAGCCAAATTCAAGACAACCCAAAACTGGAACCATAACGAAACTCAATACAAAGAGAGTAAAAATAAAAATTACTTTCCTCATTTTTCTTGAAGACTGATATGTTTTCAAGGTAGCACGTTTTTATACGACACAATTATAATTGATAAGACTTGTTTATTCAAGAAATATTCAACAGAATTGCAAAGAGCGTCATCCAAGCAAACAAGATAACAGTATGTAAATTTTTTTCAAAGCCAAATGATATCTGCCTATTTAAAATTTAAATAAAAAATAAAATAAAACCTACATAATAATAATTCTGTTAACAAATTTTCTCAAAGAATTTTACAATTGAGTAAAGTGGATCCAATTATTTTGCAAGTTGGGATAAATTATTACGATTCACGTACAAAAGTTTGATGCAATAGGCCACGAGTGCACAGGAAGTCGTGTCAGCGGTGCCTCAATCAAAACCTCCTTTAGTCACGCATGTAGATACTTCATATAATAACTTCAAATAATTGAGAATTTCGTAATATCTAATAAAATTGAGAAATTAAAATAGTAATACATAATAATTGAAATTTAAAAAAAAAACGGAATCAATCCATCAGATTTGAGCAACACAATCCTAATTAAATAACTCCATTGAAAAAAATAATTTTAAATTAGGCGCCATTCGCTTACAAAAAATAGTTTCTTTTTTGCAGATTTTTCAAATTTCCCGCTCAGCTATCAGTCCCCTCTTCAGCTCCTCTTCTATCCTCTCCCATCCTATCCTGACCTGTCCTATCCAATCCAATCACATCTCATCATCTCCTTCCTTACTTCCACTCCCGCCATAAGTTTCTTCTACCCTCTCCTACTTTTCCTAGTTCCCCTCTCGTCACCTACTTCAGGAAACTCACTGCCTCTCGCTCCCCCACTCCCTCCTCAGTTACTTCGCCTTCTGTCACTACTCTCTTCTTACGTCTTTTCGTCCTTCCTCTGCCCTTATATCACCCCTCCTCCTCTAGACCCGCTTTGCCACTCTCTCTCCTAATTTCCCTCTGCTCCTCCACTTCCACTCTCCTCACTTACTTTCCTCATTTCCTTTCCTTCTCACTCCTGACTTCCGCTCTTCTTACTTTTCCATTATTCTCCTACTTACCCCCTTTCGGACTTCCCCTGCCGATCATTTTCCCTTATTTACTCCGCTCTTCTGTGTGTTTTCCTCTTCTCCCACTTCCACTTTCCTTATTTCTTTTCCTTATGACTTCCCACTTCTGCTACCCTTACTTTCCCTCCCAGCGCCCATCCCAAACCCTCACTTCCCCTCCATTATTCTCCTACTTAGCTCCTTTCGAACTTCTCTTGCCTATCCTTCTCCCTTATTTACTCCCCTCTCCTGTGTGTTTCCCTCTACTCCTCCTTTTCCACTTGACTCATTTTCTTTCCTTCTCACTCCTCACTTCCGCTCTTCTTCATTTTCCTCCATTATTCTTCTACTTACCCCCTTTCGTGCTTCCCCCGCCGATCATTTTCCCTTGTTTACTCCGCTCTCCTGTATGTTTTTCTCTTCTCCTAATTTCACTTTCCTCATTTCTTTTCCTTATGGCTCCCCAATTCTGCTACTCTTACTCTCCCTCAGACCCCCCCCCCCCTCCAAACCCCTCACTTTCTCTCCATTATTCTTTTACTTAGCTCCTTTCGTACTTCCCTTGCCTATCCTTCTCCCTTATTTACTTCCCTCTCCTGTGTGTTTCCCTCTCCTCCTCCGCTTCCACTTGACTCATTTTCTTTCCTTCGCACTTCCGCTATCCTTACTTCCCCTCCCACCCTCATACTTACTTCCCCTCCATTATTCTCCTACTCAGACCCCTTCGTACTTCACCTGCCTATCCTTCTCCCCTTTTGCCACCCCTCTCATGCACTGATACCTTTATTCTCCCTCCTCCTAATTTCCCTCTCCTCCACTTCGACTCTCCTTAGTTTCTTCACTTCTCATACCCTACTTCCGCTTCCCTCGCATCTCGCTCTTCTTTCTGGAATTTCTCTTCCCCAGAAAAAAGTAGGACTTTTTCTTTTGTTCTTTTTAGTTTTTCCAAATCCAGTTTTTACCATTTTCAACTTGTTTCGATATTTGTTCTTTGTGAACGTAAATTATATAAATTTATCGAGGAATCTGTATTATCATTGGAGAATAACAGAAAATACTCAAAGTCTTTTCAGACTAGATGGATCCATGAACAAAAAATTATTTCCAAGAAATTTATTTCTGAAAAAAGATCTTCTTCGCTCCGCTGGGAATCGAACCACAGAACTACTGATTCCCGGTCAGGTGCTTTTACATTAAGCTACTAGAGAGATCGAGAGAAGAAATTTCTTTTCTTTTTCTTTTTTAAGGAATGTGTATTATCATTAGAGAATAAAAGAAAATATTTAGGTCTTTTCAGACTAGATGGAGCTATGAAGGAAAAATTATTTTGAATAATTTCTTTCTGAAAAAAGATCTTCTCAGTAGTTCCAGGGTTCGATTCCTAGCGAAGCGAAAGAAGATCTTTTTTTCAGAAAGAAATTATTTTAAATAATTTTTCTTTGATAGCTCCATCTAGTCTGAAAAGACGTTAAATATTTTCTGTTATTCTTTTTTCACGAAGAACTTATTAAAAATTATGTAAATATAACATTTTAAACCTTTTTAAAATATATAATCTGCATGTTCTAAATTCTTAGCAGTTGAAAAATCTGATGTTGCAAATTGAAAAATATTAAAAAAAGATTTTTCAATTTTCAAAAATTAAAAATTTATTTTCTAAGCAGTTAGGGAATCACATTTCAATTATATTGAATTTTTAACAGTAGAAAATTCAATTATCAATTTTTCCCAATTTTACACAAATAAACTTTTAAATTGAAAATTCCAGATAATTTAAAATTCAATTTTCATTTTTCTTCTTTTTGTTAAAAAAAATCGACTTTTTTCACATTTTTGTTTACGCATTGAAATTTTCATTTAGTCAATTCTCTGGTAAATATAACTTTTTTGAAAATGAAACAAACATTGAAAATTTGATTTTTAGTTTTCTTCAATTATCAACAGTTGAATTGTGAAGCTGGAAATTTAAAAAAATTAAAAATTCAATTTTTGTTTCTCTGAAATTTTTGAACTGAATTTTTAAACGTTGAACATTTAATTTTCAGCAGGAGAAAATCAAAATGTTAAAATTCAAGAAAAATGAATTTTTTACTGTAAAAAATGGCAAAAAAGTGAATTTTCAACTTTTGAAAATCTTGATTACTGAATTAAATATTGAAAATATTGAAGAAAATTTGATACTCTGCTTTAAAAATTGACAACAAAAATTGTTTTTGAATTTTCGACTGTTGAAAATTCATTAACCATTAAATGGTTCATAAAAACAGAACGTCAGACCCTATTTGCTCGACTTGCCCAAACCATCTCAATGAATTTCTTTCACACTTGTAAAACAGTATCTTCTCTACATCACATTCTTTGTGGATTCTCTCATCATTGACTTTGTCCATTAGCGTTTTACCGCACATATTGCGCAGGAATTTCATGACGATCGCATCAACTTTACTCCTATCCTTTTCTTATTTCTCTACCTTACACTCGTACAGCAGAGTCAATGCAAGTACAGAATTATACCTAAACATACTTTCTTCTTCAAAGATTGTCACTCTATTCGCTCGACATTTCCAAACCACCTGAATGAATTTTGTTTTACACTTTTCAAACAGTATCTTCTTTACGCCAAATTTCTTGTGGATTCTCTCATCACTGACTTTGTCCATTAGCGTTTTACCACACTTATTTCGCAGCATTTTTATGCCAACTGCGTTGATTTTACCTTTATGCTTTTCGCGATAAGTCCAGATATCGCTAACGTACAGCACAGTGGGTGCAAGTACAGAATAATACCTAAATATACTGGCCTCTTTAAACATTGTGTCTCCATTCGCTTTCCATGTTCAAACGATCTCAATGAATTTATTTCACACTTGTCAAACAGTGTCTTCTCTACACCAAATTGTTTGAGGATTCTCTCATTACTGATTTCGTCCATTAGCGTTTTACCGCAGGCATTTAATGCCAATTTTATTTCCAAGACTTTCGTTGTTAAATTGAATTTGATTTCTTGAATGTTAATTAAAATTGAGAACCTCTATTTATGAACTGGACTCTAGATTGACAATATTATAATTCAGGATGTGGGTCGCGACAAACGCCCGCCACTGTCTTATAGTTTAGGGCTCCTCCACGCACAATTGCGACACAAGTGTGGGCCTCCGTTTATCTTTTCATTTACCTTTACACCCAAGAAATTCACTTTCGCTCGTGAATAATCTAAGCTAAGCGGAAATCAGTCTGAAGACTTAAGCAGCTTTTTAATGAAAATGTGCAGGAACGGAAAAATTTTTGAACCAAATAGAAAATGTGTATTTTCAACAAAAAAATGATAATTTTCTAACTAAAAATTGAATATTTACATATGTATTATTGAGCCCCATATTTATTTTGGGCCCTATGTCAAATTCAGACCCTATGTCTATTTTGGGCTTTATGTCTGTTTTGGGTCCTATGTCAATTGCGGGCCCTATGTCTATTTTGGGCCCCATATAAATTTAAGGCTCTATATAAATTTTCAGTCTTATGTTATTTTCAGTCCCAATTTCAATTTTGGGTCCTATATCAATCACGGTCCCTACGTTAAATGCGATCCCAATTCAAATTTTTGGTTCTTTGTTAGTTTTAGCCCTATGTCTATTTCGGACCCTCCGTCAATTTTGGGCCTCATGTCTATTTTGGGCTCTATGTCAAATTTAGGCTCTTTATAATTTTTTGGCTTTATATACATTATCGTCCCTATGCTTATTTTATTCCCCATGTCTTTTTTTGACTTAATGTCTTTTTTGGGTCCTATGCCAATTTTGGGCCCTATGTCTTTCTGGGCCCTATATATATATATTAGGCCCTATGCCAATTGCGAGCTTTATTTTCATTTTTGGTTCCATGTAAATTTCAGCCCCATGTCAATTTCGGGCGCTATATATATTTTGGGTCCTATGTCAGATTTTGGCCTTATACAAATTTTTAACAGTATCTTTATTTTAGTCCTAATGTCTATTTTGGTCATTATGTCTATTTGGACTTCATATCTGTGTTGAGCCCTATGTCTATTTAGGGCCCTATGTCTATTAAGGGCCCTATGTCATATTTGGGCCTTATATAAATTTCTGGCAGTATATACATTTTTGGTCCTATGTTAATTTCATTACCTAGGTCCATTTTGAGTTTATTGTTTGTTTTGGGCCTTATGTCAACTGCGAGCCCAATTTCAATTTTTGGTTCCATGTAAAGTTAAGCCCTATATATTTTTCAGCCCTTTGTCTTTTTTAGGCCTCATTTCAAACTTGGGCCCTATATGAATTTTCGGCCCTATGTTAATTATATTCCCTTTGCCTATTTTGAGTTTTATGCCTGTTTCGGGCCTTATATCAATTTTGGGTCCTATGTCAATTGTGAGCCCTATGTCAAATGCGGTTCTCATGTCAATTTTTGGTTGTATGAAAATTTAAGCCCTATGTCAAATTTGGGCCCTATATAAAATTTGGGCCCTATATAATATTTGGGCCCTATAAAAATTTTGGATCGTATTTCAATTTTGGGACTAATATTAATAAATTTGATTTGTACAATCTAGCATAATAATGCGTGTATTCGGAAAAAAGTTCCTTCTCTAGATCTCTCTAGTAGCTTAATGGAAAAGAACCCGACCGGCAATCAGAAGTTCGGTGGTTCGAGTCCCAGTGGAGCCAAAGGAAAAGATTTTTTTTCAGAAGAAATTAATTAAAATACTTTATAAATAAATCCTTTTATCACAATCGGTATTGGATTCTAGCCGATTTTTTGAGCAAATAATCTAATTTTTGAAAAAATGGCCTATATGCCATTTTGGAAACGCCATCCTGTATATTATAATGATCAGGAATTTCTGAAATTTCTGTATCAATATAATAGGTATAAAGCGTGACTGAAGTCAATTTTTCGAAATTAGGTCGACTGATGCCTCGGATCATTTATCCTGGTTCGAGACCTTCATCAAGACGATGGACGTTTAAGGTGAGGTTTCCAAGTGTCAGATTTTTTCAGGCTTCGAAGACACGATACTTTCGAGGTCGAGATATCCAGTATCAGAAATCCTTGCACGGGTGCGGACGAGAGAGTCTTCACTTTCATCACTTGGAAAAAAAAAAAAAAAAAATAGAGCAAACCAGCTACCGGATAGATTTTCCGCCTTCCTCGCAAAGAAGGTTCAATGATCCGATCTTAGCGAAGCTGTTACGGCGATATTCATACATTCGCTCTCCAATAAGAAATTTATTGCTACACGCAATATTAATTTACTGAAAATCTACTTTCTAATCAAATTTATTAAAATCTATGAAGGAAAGCATGAGTCATGAAGATTATAAAAATAATTATAATTAATTTTTTTTTCTGGAGAAAGATCTCCTTTCGCTCCGCCGGGAAACGAACCTCAGAACTTCCGATTGCCGGTCGGGTGCTTTCTCGTTAAGCTACTAGAGAGATTGAGAGAAGACATTTTTTTCAGAAAATAGACGCATTGTTTTGCCAAAGATATTATAAGACTAGATGCGGCACGGGGTATAGTTCGAGGAACTAAATGTAGTTGGCGCTCCCGGCGAAAATTGCCCGATCTCCCCATGCCTCTCAACCCGTAGATTACGCCAACCAACTGCTTTCCCCCCTCGCTCTTTACCCCCGGAATTAGTCGAGCGAATAGCCGATACTCAGTCGGTACATACTTAAAAATATAAATTAAAAATTTTATATTAAATGTTTTTTAAATTATTGTTTTCAATTTTTTAAATAAATTTCGCATCGAGGAAATGCATAAAATTTACTCTTGAATTAAATTAAAATGTAATAGTATCGTAATGAACATTATTAGCTGTTACATTTGTCATGGAGAACATATTACACAAAGATATTAATACCTTTTAATGCTGTAATTTTATTTAGTATAGATTTAAAAAAAAAACAGTTATTTTATCAGTATAGTCTCAATAGTTACTTGTTCTCTGTTATTCTTTTAGTTATTTTTAATTTGCATTGCTGTTATAAAATTGGCAGCCCTGATTTATCTGGAAATTCCATTTTAGTTTTTTTTTTAATTAACAACTCGATTGTTGAGAAAATTTGTTGTAATTCTAAAAAAATACTATGTACATTTTCAATCCAAATTTTTTATCCACAAATATATATTTTTTTCAATTATTGTCATTTTGAATTTAAACAATATTTTTAAAAATATGTACACTTGAAAAAGTTTTTTCTTTCGTGTAAATATTTGATTATTTTAATTTCAAAAATTATTTATGAAAGGAAAATTTTTCAGCCTTGATTTATCTCTCCAAAAAAACCTGTCTCAAGCTTCAGATTTGCAAAAATTCTATATATTCTTAGATGCACTTAAATTTCGGTTTAGCCAAGTAACAAAAATTAAAGTTCAAAGTACAAAGAATTATAATTTGAAAAATGATATCTATCATTTATAGAAACATGAACGAATTAGAAATTATAATAATATTTAACAAATATAAACATAATTACTTAATGATGAATTTTTAACCCAAAAGATTAATTTTCTACCAAACAAGACTCATTTTCAACAAAGTTAATGAATCTTCATTTGAAAAAAATCAATTTTCAACCAATATCAGAATGGTCAAAATGTCAGAAAAATAAATGTGCAACCAAAAAAAAACGAATTAAAAAAATGTATTTTTTTCATACCAAAAAAATTATTGTTGAATAAAATAATTCAATTTTAAAATAAAGAGCTAAATTTACAAATCATAAATATAATATTTCAATTTGCAGTTCAAAAAGTAAATTTGAAAAAAAACGAGTTTTCAGCAAAAATGATTAATTTTCAACTAAAAATATAAATTTTTAACCGAAAATGGAATAGTTATATCTTCAGTCAAGAAAATTAATTTTGAACTAAAATGAAACAAATTCTCAACCAAAATTATTAATTTTCAATCACAATGATGAATTTTCAACCAATAATATGAAATCTTTACCAAATAGTGGATTTTTCCATCAAAAAGATGAATTTTCTATCAACAATGAAATGAATTCATAACAAAAAGCAGAACAGTTCAATTTTCTATTAAACAGATAATTTTTTAACGAAAAAGATTATTTTTTTATCAAAAAACGTAAATTTTCCACAAAAAATGGAATAGCTAAAGTTAATTTTCAAACAAAATGATGAATCTTCAACTAAAAAAATAATCGTTTTTAACCAAATACATTAATTTTAACTAAAAAGATCAATTTTCTACAAAAAATAAAGTAAGATAATTTTCAATTAGTAAAATGAATTTGCAATAAAAAAAACAAAGGAATTTTCAACAAAACAGTTAAATTTTCACCCAAAAAAATCGATTTTTTATTAGAACGATGAAATTTCAACTAATGAGAGTACTCTTTTACCAAAAAATATGGATTTTCAACAATTTGTTAAATTTTCACCAAAAACGGGTAAATTTTCAACTCAGAATAGAATAGTTAAATTTTTATCTGAGAAATATCAATTTTCAATCAAAAACAGAATAATTAATTTTTCAGTTGAGAAATTAATTTTTTAACAAAAAAAAACATAATTTCTGACAAAACAGTGAAATTGTCAATAAACCACAAATTTTTAACGAAAAATGTAAAAGTTTATATTTCAACCAAAAAAGACGAAATTTCAACAAAATAGTTCAATCGTCAACCAAAAGAAATAAATATAAATATTCAGCCTGATATTATAAATTTTCAACAAAAAACTCACTTGCTTCAAATAGTTGAGTTTTTCACCAATTTTTTTAATTTTCAACCTAAAAAGATACATATTGAAACCACATTTAAATTTTTATCAAAAACTTAATTTTCTACTAAAATGGATGATTTTTCAACACAAAATGATTTATTTTCAACAATAGTTGATTTTTTCAACTCAAAAAGATGAATTTTCAAAAATAGTTGAATCTTTAACTAACAGAGACGGATTTTTGGAACAAAGAATATATTTCGTACAAAACAATTGAATTTATTACCCGGAAATACAATCATTTAACAACAATGTTAATTTTACATGAAATAGTTACATTTTGTACCAAATTGTTGAATTCTCAAGTCATAAAGACAAATTTTCAATAAAACAAATTAACTTCAACCCTACAATGTGAAATTTCAACGACAACAATGTGAACTTTGATCCAAAAGTAGAATTTTTGAGAAAAATGATTGCATTTCCAAACTAAAAAGACAAATTTCTGCAAAAGAATTCGAATTTTCAACCGAAAAATATGTTTTTTTTATCCTAAAAGTTCATTTAAATCAAAAAATCGAATTTTCTAATAAGTTGTTCAATTTCCAGGCAGGACTGGCAAATTTTCTACAAAAATGTTGAATTTTCAACAAAAAGATAGTCGGAATTAAAAAAAAAAGAGTTTTTTCAAGCCAGAAAGCTGAATTTTCAACCAGAAAGATGACATCTTTGACAAAAAGGATGAATTTTCAATGAAGTTATTCGATTCTAATAAAAATTTAGAGTGTAAGTTAAATAAAAATTCTCGCCGCAAAAAAGTTTCTGTGATTCGAAGAAATTTTCATTTATTCATAAAAATAGATTCTTGTTGCAATAAAATTTTCAATTTAAAAATATTTCCCTAATTTTCCAGTTAGCTTTGGTTGATTAAAAGAAAATCATGTTGAAAAAACGGTTTCTTCAATTCAATTCAAATTCAGAATGATCAAAAATTAAAATTCCCCTTCAACGTCCAAAAAATAATTTTTTTTCATTTCAATGAATTTGAATAATTTCGCAGCTTTATAGAAAGTGTAGGAAAAAAACTAAACCTCAGAGATTGTACAACTACTACCGTTTATCAAGAAGCTAGTAAAAACTTCCGGGGCTATTTGGCCTTTTAAATAAACGCATGGAAGCGGTCCCGATCGATCTTTGCGGACCAACCACGAGGATAAGTACCAGCGGATTCTGGTTTGCATTCCGATTGCAGGTGTATGAATACATTTTCTCACATGACGAGAACTTGCGAAACCTAAATTTCCATCTAAGAGCGATAATTTATACTGAATATTTTCAGATGAAAATTAAAAAAAGAAAATTAAAATTAAAAAAAAATTGATAAGAAAGTTCAGGATTAACATTAAATTAACTGAGACTATACATTCTCATATCAAATTGATCAGAGCCTACGTGCATGCTGGCCGACCTTCCTGACTACTGAAAAGTCTGCCTGCCTACCCGCCTACCCACCTACCTACACACCTACCTACCTGCCTACCTAAATACCTACCCACCTACCTAAATGCCTACCAACCTACCTACAAGCATACCAACTAACCTACCAGCCCACCTACTTACCTGCCTGTCTACCTGCTTACCTACCTATCTGCCAACCTCCGACGTACCTACCTTCCTACCTACCTACCTACCCACATACCTACCTACCTACCAGCATAACTGCCCACCTACCTACCAGTCTGCCCACATGCCTACCTGCATGCCTACCTACTTACCTGCCTGCCTACATACCTACCTACCTACCTACGAGCATACCAACTCACCTACTTGCCTACCTACTTACGTGCCTACCTACTTACCTTCCTACCTAAATACCTACCTACCTACAAGCATACCAACTCACCTACCTGCCCACCTACTTACCTGCCTGTCTACTCGCTTACCTACCTATCTGCCAACCTCCTACGTACCTACCTTCCTACCTACGTACTTACCCACCTACATACCTTCCTACATACCTACCTACAAGCATAACTGCCCACCTACCTACCAGTCCGCCCACTGCCTACCTACGTGCCTACCTACTTACCTGCCTGCCTAAATACCTACCTACCTACCTACGAGCATATCAACTCACCTACTTGCCTACCTACTTACGTGCCTACCTACTTACCTTTCTACCTAAATACCTACCTACCTACAAGCATACCAACTCACCTACCTGCCCACCTACTTACCTGCCTGTCTACCTGCTCACCTACCTACCTTACTACCTCCCTACGTACCTACCTACTTACCCACCTACATGCCTACCTACATAACTACCTATCAGCCTACCTGCCCACCTGCTTACCAATCTGCCCACGTGCTTACCCGCCTACCTACATGAATACCTACCCACCTACCTACAAGCATACCAACTCACCTACCTGCCCACCTACTTACCTGGCTGTCTACCTGCTTACCTGCCTACCTACTTACCCACCTACATATCTACTTACCCACCTACATACCCAGCTACATACCTACCTACATACCTACCTACCTGCCCTCCTACCTACCAGTCTGCCCACCTGCCTACCTACCTGCATACCTAGCTACCCACCTACCTAAATACCTGTCTACCTACCTGCCTACCTACGGATACAGCCCAAACGAGCGCAATCTACCTGGATTATCTTCACCTTCAAGGGGACCCTCACTCCTCACACACTTCTGTGACCAGTCACTATTAATCGTATTTGTTAAAAGGAGACTTGGAAAAGGGGTTCGAGATGTGACAGATCAGTCTTTTGTGACCTGGGAGGGGAAGGTGGCCCAGGTATCTTGCGCTTGTTTGGTCATCGCCCCTACCTACCTGCCGACCTTCCTACCGGCCTACCTACATACCTGCCTGCCTACCTACGTACTCACCCTTCAACCTATGAGCATACTAACATACCTGCCTACCTACTTACCTGCCTGTCTACTCGCTTACCTACCTATCTGCCTACCTCCTACCTTCCTACACACCTACCTACCTACATACCTACCTACTTGCCTACTTGCCCACCTACCTACATACCTACTACCTACCTACTTCCCTACATTCCTCTCTTCCTACCTACCTACCTACCTACCTTCCTACATGCCTGCCTGCCTACCTACTCAGCTACATACCCACCTACTTACCTACCTGCCTGCCTGTCTACCTACCTACCTGCCGGCTTACCAGCTTGCCAATCTATCCTTTCGACTGTCCACCTGCATGCCTACCTACCAGCCTACCTGCTGTGCAGCCTATATGCTAATCTGCCTACCTACCTACAGACCAGCCTACCTATCTAACCACGTGACTCCCTAACTACCTAACTACTTTTCTACCTACCTGCCAACCATCTGCCTGCCTGTCTGTCTATCTTCGTGACTACCTACTTTACTGTCTTCCTGTCAGCCTGCTGCCTGCCTTCGTGCATGCCTACCTGTCTACCTGCCTACCAGCCTACCTCTTTTTATGCCTGCCTCCCTACCTACATGTCTACCTGCTTCACAGTGGAAAAAATGACTTTTTTGGTTCAAAATGACGTACAGCCCACAAATATTGACCGATTTGGACAAAAAAAATGTTAAAAGAAAGCTGATAAGATTTATAAAACAGCTGTCTAGTTTGATTTTTGAATTAGGCTTTCTACTTTTTTTTATAAATAAACAAATATGACAAAAAAGGGACGTTTTTTCAATTTGACGTTCCTAGTGTTCGTCAATAACGGGAAAATTGTTGAAATAACCTCAGTTCCATAGAGTAACATAAGTTGAAGATGTTTTGATATTATATAATAAACGAAAGAAATTTTTAGAAACAAATTATTTGTTGTAAGCATTTTTCTACGAATATTCATAATTTTACGTTTTTTAACTTTATATTGCAAGAAATTGGAATGGAAACAATAATGAAGAAAATTCTTCTAGGATTATAATTGTTTATATTATAAACAAATTCAATAAACAAATTCATTATTCAGGCATTTCTCGAGAAAAAAAATTCGTTTTTTTCGAAGTCGATTTTTTAAATTAGGAACTTTATAAATATTTCACCGAAATTAATAATTTTTTGATGACTCTTATGCTTTTTCAAACAAATGCATTATTCGGGCATTTGGTGGCCGAAAAACCCGTTTTTTTATATCAACTTTTTAATTAGGAACTTTATGATACTTTCAGCAAAATTTATAATTTTTTGATCAATTAGGAATTAGTTCCACTTTCAACTAATTATTTGAATTATTAAATGAAAAGATGAATTTTCAACCAAATCGTTGAATTTTCAACCAAAAAGTTAATTCAACATGAAAGATGAATTTTTAACCAAAATAATTAATATTAAAAAAATTAATTTCTATCAATGGAGTTAATTTCAAAAGATGATTTTTAACCCGAAACTTTAATTTTATAAAAATATAATAGTAAACGTTTCAACCAAGTAGCCAATTTTTTAATTGAAAAATAGGAATTTTTGAGCAAATCATTGAATTTTCAAAGAGAAATGTGAATTTTTCAGTAAAAAGATTATCTTTCTGCCAAAAACACAAATTTTCCTTAAATTATATAAATTTTTAAGACAACTATTGAATTTTAAAATCGTGAGGATGAATAACCCACGAAACAGTTAAAATTTCAACCAGAAAATATGATTTTTTGAGCAAAAAAAATTAATTTTCTATCAAAAAGTTGAATTATCATAAAAATAGTTTAAATTTTTACAAAAAACTTAATTCTCAACCGAATAGTTTAATTTTCTGCCAAATCGTTGAATCCTTAACCAAACCAGATCAATTTAGACTCAAACAGTTGCACTTTCAATCCAAAAAGAGGAATTTCCAACCAAGAAAATTAATTTTCAACCGAAAAAGGTTAATTTTCTACAAAATGCATGAATTTTTCACTACAAAAGATAAATTTTCAACAAAAGAGAGAATTATCTAGAACTGAAATTTATTGATTGTGAATTCTCTTTCGTTAAAGCTCCACCGGCTTTCAAAAAGACATTCTCGTAACTAGTGCCATAACGAAAAAAGGTTAAAAGGAAATTATCAGATCTGATTATGAAACAATCTTTTTACTCAACATTTTATCATTTTTCCAGGAATTTATATTGTTTATTTGTTATTTCATTTTTCACGATTAAAACAAAAACTACGCCTCTTATCAAAAAATGATTATTAACAAATTTGTGGCTCTTTTTTGGGTAAACAACTTCTGTGTATTCAGTTTTTTTGTGGCTCGTGTCGTTTGGGAGGTCTCGGAAGGTGGTTTTCTGCAGTTTTCCTCTCCCCTGGCCAAATTCCACTACGAGACTTAAATGGACCAGCCTTACCAGGCAATTATAGTGTTAAGATTTGGAAATGTCTCTCATGTGAGAAAAGAAAGAGTTTGAAAAACTGCTCGAGCATAGGAGAAATAGGAAAACATTAGCATTCCTTTGATTAGGTTATTATAGGTGTTTACATCGGTTTTCTCTTTCATAACAAAAATAAAAAAAATCTTTCCTGTATAAAATACAAACAGGCGACGTCTGAAAAATCCCGAAAAATTGAATACTCTTTGATAAAATGTATTATAATTGTAGGTCAATCGATTCGTTTCGAACCCAGGAATATTTTAAGTCCTTGCATCAATTTTGAATTATGTTAATGAATAAAATTTGACTCTAAAAAACTGGTTTTCTAAATATAGAGATTACCATAACTTCCCTACTCTACAATAGAATGTAAGGATATTGTAAGTCAATCGATTTGTCTCTGATCAATACATCTTTTCTGTTGTTGCATCGACTTTGAATTATGTGAATGAAAAAATTTTTTCTGTAAAAAATCAGGTTTCGAAATATATGAATTACCATAACTTCCCTACTCTTTAACAGGATTAATATTGTAGGTCAATCGATTCGTCTCGAATCAATACATCTTTTCTGTTGTCGAGTCAACTTTGAATTATGTCATTGAAAATAGTTTGAGTATAAAAAACCGCATTCTAAAATATTAAGCAAAACCATTCCTTTACTCTTTAGCCAAATGTATTAATATTATAGGTCAATTAATTCGTCTTGAATCAACACATCTTTCCTGTCTTCTTATCAACTTCAAATTATGCTAATGAATAAGTTTTTAGTATTAAAAACCGGATTTCAAATTGAATAAGTTACCATAATTTCCCCACAATTCAATAAAGTGTATTAATGTTATAGGTCAATCGATTTTTTCTCGAATCAACACATTTTTTTTTGTTCTTGTATTAACTTCAAATTTTGAGATGGAGAAAATTTTTACTATAAAAATCGATTTAACAGATACATAAATCACCATAACTTCCCTACTTTTTCATAAAATGTGAGATGATTTCAGGTCAATCGATTCGTTTCGAACGATGGAATCTTTCAAGTTATTGCATCCACTTTGAATTATGTTAATGAATACAGTTTTACTATCAAGACTGGTTTTCAAAATATATAAATTACCAGAACTTCCCTACTCTTTGACCAAATGTATTAATATTATAGGTCAATCAATTCGCCTCGAACCAAAGAATATCTTGTATTGTTGCAGCAACTTTGAATTATATTGAAGGAGTAGTTTTTCTATAAAAAACCGTATTCTCAAATATTAGACACTACTATAGCTTCAATACTTTCAAATAAAACATTTTAATATTATAGGTCAATCGATTCGTCTCAAATCAAATCATCTATTCTGTGCTTGCCTCAACTCTGAATTATGTTATTGAAAGAAGTTTTACTATAAATAACCGACTTCCAAAATATATAATTTACAATAACTTCCCTACTCTTTATTAAAATTTATTATAATAATAGGTCAATTCTTTGGTCCCGAAACAAGGAATCTTCTATATCGATGCATCAATTTTAAATTACGCAGAAGAAAAAAGTTTCACTATAAAGAACCGCATTTCCAAATATTATGCATTGACATAGCCTTTTTAATCTTC